>JAQBSW010013808.1:0-13034 GCA_029291075.1 Eudiplozoon nipponicum | reverse complement strand
CCACAGACGTGCCCAGGTTCGAGCCCTGTTCGCGGTGTATTTTTAAATCTACGCGAACAGATCTCAATAAGAACGAAGCCGCTCTACTGGAATGATTGCCTTTTATATACTATAAAATGCTTAGTTTGTACACTGATAAATGTAATCTGTAAAGGAATTGTTATTCATATTAAGATGGATATTTTGAGTTAAAATATTTCTTATCAACACTCGCGCAACAAATTACCGTTTAATTCATAAAGAAAACGTCTACCGCGCATAATTAACCCACGAAATGGAAATTGTTTTTGTTGACGCTCTGTGCCATACGGTATTACATTTTTTTTCTGACTCGATGAAGACTGATTCAGAAATTATGAGAAATATTTTGAATATTATCAGTTAGCCGCTGCAATTATTGTGGTATCTTAAGCTTTTATCTAATAACAAACTCCATTTTGAAGTTTTACCTAGTAAATAAAATACCAGTGCATATTCACCGGCAGTATAAAGGCTAATTGGCTATAAAACGTATCAAATGAAAATTTAACTTTTTAGTGGCTTCACACATTTCGCAGCTAATGGAATTTTGATTTAATTCATCGCTAAATCTTCTATCATTCATTGAATTATTAATTCATGCTTTAATCTCCATCCCAAGTCATCAAAAAATAGATGAGTAACTTTGCTAAATCAGTCACTGTTTTTACAGCACAAACCAATTTATCATAAGTAGAATAATAATATTATTCCGCGAAAATTTATAACTAAAATATTTAGATGTCCAAAAATTATACGACGCTAAAGTTTCTCTATTCATTTTAGCAGAACTCAATGTAAATGAACATGTTTTGTAATCCAAGATTATTGTTAAAATAATGTGTATATAATTTGGTTAAAATAATAAAATGTTCGTGCATTAGCTTTCAATTAAGACTATTGAAGCACACTGATAAAAATATGCATACAAATCATTCAATTTAAATATGATGAGCTTATAATTCTTGTTTTCTGTTTTGATCCTGTTATGCTAAACTTATTCATAAATTCAAGTATGTATTAGGTTTTGCGAACCTAGTTAAAAATTAGTTCAGTTGTGACCAGAATGGTAAACCAAGACAGCATGAACGGAAAGTATAATCTCATTCACATTCGCTTCTAACTATCCCAAAATCCTCATCCAAATATATAGTGGTTAAAGGGCGTAATACCGGCTCCTACTGATGTGTCGCCAGTAAGCACGAAACGAATGTGCATTATATTATACTTTCCGTTCATGCTGTCTTTGGTTTATCCTTCTGGTCACAACTGAACTAATTTGTTACTAGTTTCGCAATACCTAATACATACTTGCATGTATATTAGCTCTCCGCAACAAACATTATTTAACTGTTAAATATTTAATTCATAAATTGTAATACAGCTGATGAAATTCAGCTTAAACTTTTCCATATAATATACAAAATTTCTTCTTGATTTCCTACTAATTCTAAAATTCGACTTATACTTGAAAAGTAGATGCGAATAATATTGTTTTTGTAATCGTGTTTAGTTCCAAATCAAAAGGCGAAAACGAATTAAGAGAAATATAAACATGTTTCTTGATTCTCAGGATGATACACTTCGAATGATTCGAACCAAATTAATTTTAAATTTCCAGGAAAAATTTTTAACGACAGTCAGATTTACGCCAGAATCTGTTTTATTATAATTTCTTATCCGGTATAACAAAACATTATATAATATTTAAATGCATTCACACAGATGTACTTGCATCAGCTATCAAATTTGTGCTAAAAAATTGAAATAAATTGGAGATAGCGTTGGACTTCTTAGACATTTCAGAAACTGGAAATATTTACTACCTAGTTGACTATTACCAATATTCTGTTAACAAATGCTTGAAGACTTGCAAATGTGTATTGATTTTGGTTCATTCATAGACAGCAATAAAGAAGCAAGATAGAAATTTGATCTCGAATATATTTTTTGGAACCAATTTATTTTTAACGAGATAAGCAAAGTGTCGAGCGTTTTGTCCCATTCTTGTCAACATTTATGTATATACCAATCTGAAAAGTCCTATCGATTTTTGTATAGTTTAGCGGCATCCGTGTGAAAAGGAGATTTATCGAGACCACTTTTTATTTTTGGCCAATTCGCGTATGACTCATTTTTCTCAGTGATAGAAAAATTTTCATCTTTATATTTATATTCTTTAAATTAAAAAAGTTATGATGTCATAATCAAAATCTAAATATAAGTGGTTTAGGATTAATAGAAATCTAAATTAATGAAATATGGTAATAAGTGTGTGTGTGTGTGTGTGTGTCAGCGTTTGCAAATGCATATTTATAAGCATGTCTTTATAAGAAAATTTGTGTTCTTGCACATTTTATTTTGTGCTTCAACGAAAAGAAATAGATCTTGTAAAAAAATATATTTTAGTTGAAACGACTTACAGGGAATTTATTTGAACAAATCGAACATTTTGCAAAGGAAGCTTGCCAAACTGGCATAATTTCATGTTTTAAATCCAAATTAACGCCCAAAAGCAAAATAAGTTCATGTGGAATTGACTATCAAATTAACCAGTTTCTCGTATGAAATTTCAAATATTAAAATATGAAAAATTTTATATTATCTAAATTCACGTCTAATTAGTTCCTTTGGCACAACCGAGGATGGCAAGTGTTAACGGCTTAGGATAACCAGACCGAACTCGCATTTCTAAGTTGTCGAATGCGTAATACTGTTGTCCTTTGATAAATATTGTTTCACCTGTGATTCAAAATTGGCAAATATAAAAAATAAAAATAAATTTTTGCTTTAAACATACATTTATTATAGATTTTCTTTAAATTAAAAAATTACTATAGGTATGCCTGCTATAACAATAAACAAGTCAGAAATAGTAATTTGATGAATATTCTTGATCATTACTTCATGTTATTTATGTATCTGCTCATTTTTAACAAAAAACCTTGGCTTCAAAAACAATTTTCCAAACTGTGGCACTCAAGCTCTATACGACAAAAAAGTTTTTTTCCGTTCACTTTTGACCATAATGACCTCGAAATTTATACACGATTATGTGTTTCTCAAAAATATTTAATCAAAAAATGATAAAACGTTGGACTGTTAGACACATTTATTGTGCCATCATATGCAATAATTAAATTAAACTGACAAGTTGTAGCCCATTAATTTCGTAATACCACCCTCTCCAATTTTTACGTGGTTTGGTTGCTTGTTTTGAAATATTAGAGCAGACTAGTTCTACAATTGCGTTGAAAGTGACAATTACCGGTGTTTTTTCCCAACGCACATTCGAATCTAGAATATTAAGAAAAGTTATAAAATTAGACAATCATTGATTTCGCTGTTAGTGATTACAATTACTTAAATCAAGATTATGAACTTTATAAAAACGCCAATCCATTGTATCTAGCCATTAACACAGCATAGCACAGGAACCATTATTCAAAAAAAAATTACGTTAATTTTTATTAGCATAAGAATATGTGCATATCATTTATTAAAGGCAAAAGACTATGAACTTTAATGAAAAAGTTGCGGAATATATTCATTGTTGAGCATTCCTTGATACTTCTGGCGCATTGCTTCAATAGAGATGAAAACATAATTTATAAGTGCGACTTTGTTCGCAATACTGAAAACGGCCGCGGTTATGTTTATTAAATATATGGCTTAACTTTGTTAAATATATCATTTCATCTTGTCTGCCTGAATTTTATGTAATTGGGTTCCTTCTTCAGTCAGATATTTGAAAGCTAGTTTGGTGTTTGTGTCGTAAGCGTTATTTCTCGAAGCTTAGTAGTTTAACAGATTATAATTGCACGTAAAATGCACCTAAAAAAGATATATTGGATGAGCTGTTTGGCTTTTGTTGGTTAGATTCCACTGTGTAGCAGTCCAAATTATGTAAAATAGATAGAGTCTGTTGTTTTAAGCAAAATTTGAGTTCCAAAGAAAAAATTCTACAATATAATAAATATTAACAAATTGCATTTATATCAGGTTTCTACAGCCAATGATTCTTTGTTATAAGAAAAAATTTTTTTCAAAAGTTTACGTTACATACGACTCAATTTAATTAATTTTCTTTGACAAACTTTATTAAAATTCATATGCAATATTTTGATTTGTATAATGAAGCAATAAATTAGTTGAATATATCGTAAAGTAAAATAATCCAATTTTTTGCACATCCTGATGTCTAAAAATGGGACGAAGCATCAGGAATTAATTAGAAAAACAAAGTTTCCAAATTACGCGTATATTTGCAATTATTTGTTAAAAATATAGGCATACGCTTCTAATAGTTCACACACACACAACCACACACACACACACACACACACACATATATATATATATATATATATATATATATATATATATATATATAATATGTATAAATGTAATAGAAGTTTCACGGCAGGAGTTTGATTATGTATATTTTGCCAGTATAAAGTGAATATTGCAAAGTTAGATAAGCGAATTCGTCAAATAGAACGGTTTCGCCCTTATTGCGGACCTTAGTTAATAGATAAAAGATAAAGAGGTATAAACGTACACGCAATCACAGAGACACATGGTGCGTGTGCTTATCTAGTGAATTGCCAGCAGTTTTTATGAGATCACAGTAGTTCATCTTAGATGAGCTTACACGCGCGGGTAATTATATTTTGGGATGAACATCTTGACACACATACACACGGCTGCATGGCACAAGCTTATTTTGTGACACGTCAGTGATTGGTTTGGGATCTACCATTAAGTGCTAATGAAGTGAATTACACGACATGTGACATATTTCATACCACGTGTCAATTTTGTTTTGGCATTCGTAAGACTATCTTTGACGGGGGGCTTGGAAGAAATCTCAAATATATTCAGATTACGGAGAGTGTACTCAAACATTGCTTTTTGCAGAACAAGGAGCAGGCAACAAATCAATTCCGAGCAGTACGTGATCTGTTTCCAATAAGGTCGAAATCGGTCCACTGGATGAAATTCCTTCTTTACACTATACTATACTTCGTGTATACTGACAAATGCATATATAATGGGATTGATGTTTATATCAAAAACGCAACCTTGATTATATTAATCGTTACTACAGATCGCGCAATCAACTTTCGTTTAATTATATAAATGTTCATTTCAATACAACTTCTCCATGTTGTGTGATGTCTTTTCAATAATAAGAGATTTTGGATGATTAGTTGGATCTTTGCGTCTAAATAGATGCCATATGTGCTCCAATTGAAAGAAAAACCACTAACCAAGTTACATTTGTTAGTATGTTACTGAAAATTGTGTGTAGTGTGAGGTATGTTGGCTCTGTGGTTAGAGCACCAGATTCCGAAGCAGACGATACCAGGTTGGAGCTCTGTTCGCGGAAAATTCTGGTCAGTACTTCATGATTTCCCAATAATGACAAAACCGATCTACTGGATAAAGTGCCTTTTCTAGACTATACAATTCTTAGTTTATACTAACAAATATCTGAAATTAATGGGTCCGGTGTTTAAAGCAAGTTCACAACCTTTTTAATAGGAAATAAATTCTCTGTCGCTAAAAATCATTTATTTTGAATTATGTATGTAAATTGAGGATAAAGCATAAGGAAACTATGACAAAATGAATGAAACCTATCGATAAGGCTACTTTTTATTCCATATTGTCTGATTAATGTTTAGTATACATTATTGCTGGAAGGGACAGAATCTAGGAAACGTAAATGCACAGAATTTTACTTAATCCCAAACATTATGGTAGCTGCACTTTGCACAAAATTTACATGTCAATTAATTATTGTGGTCTCCATCAGTTAAGTGGTCTTATACGGTCATCCTGCATACCTTCAGTAGATGATAAAACAAAGCCGCATTAGTTTGTGCGGACGTAAAAATTAAATGCAATAAATGCAAAGCAATTACTTTAATATGCGGAAATAAACTAAATTTATTTATTAAACGAACAGCGGTTGCGCGGGCGGTGATAACATTTACTACAATCAAGATGGCTCAGTTGTTAGAGCACCAGATTCCGAAGCAGACGTGCCCAGGTTAAAGCCCTGTTCGCGGCAAATTCTGGCCAGCACGTGATGAGTTCCCAATAACGACGAAACCGGTCCACAGGATGAATTGCCTTTTCTACACTAAACAATTTTTAGTTTATACTGACAAAAGAATGTACTTAATGGGTCAGGTGTTTATATCAAGTCCACAACTTTGATTATAGTAAATTTAGTTTTGTAATTATTTATTTTAAAAATACTTTACATAAAACTAAACATGAAGTATACTTTAATAGGTTAATAAAACATTAATCATTCTGTTCGCAGTGATTATGGAAACGGTTTAGATAATATTTGTTGTCAATATTTTTCTATGTTTGCGACTTGACACTTGTGATCTAAACACCATATTGAAAGTAAAAGTTTATTTTAATTCATAAAATGTGTTTGAAAGATTTAAACATCTTTTTGCAAAACATAAACAATAGACATCAGATATATGACTATATTTGTGACTAAACATTCAAAGAAAGCCGATTTATATTCGTAATTGTTTGCATAAATTATCAGCACAATATCATTTAAAATGTTACATTTTAACACTGTGCAGACAAGGGAGATGCACATTGTATAATTATCCTAATTAAAATTAAAATACAGGAATACACATTCTCATGCCCTTGATATCTTGTGTATGAAAATTTAATTAAAAATAATTAAAACTGCTTTATTATGGAGGTATAAGGCGGTAAATTGAATCTTCGGCATATTAGACGGTTAAAGTGATACATAAAATTAGCTACATTTTTTAATTCAGGTAAATTAAATTAAATTACGTTTAGACTGTTTCTAATTTCGACCATCTTTTAGAATGTTTAAAAGCAACAAAACGCGTTTCTAAAATTCAATCTTATCTCTCAGAAAAACCTGCAATTTGATATAAATTTCGCGAATTTCGCCTACACTATAACCTAAGAAAACTGCTGCAAAATGTTTTTCTCATATTTTGTATAACTTTCTAGAGAACAGGCTGAAAAGTCACTCTTTCTGCTGGATTCTGACAAGTCATCCCGAAATATATCTTCCATTCTTTGCAAGGATAATATTGCCTTTTATTATTTTCTACGAATTACATGTACGACATGAACAACTATTTATTAGACGCATCCTTTCATATAGATTCTTTCAAAATTAAGTTAAAAATTATTTTTATTGTTATTCATCGATTGAATAAAATTAATTCTATATTTGTGGGGTTGAGAAATTTGAAAACCCCCTTAACTGCTGAAGAAACTTTAATTTCAAGCCTGTTATTTTTTCTTTGCTCTTGCAACAACTTATATATCTGTTAATAGATTATATGCAGTTTGTGTAGGAAGCATTAAGGCGAACTGTCCAACAAGATCCATTCATAGGAAATAAATTAATCTTAACGATATAATTAGCATATTGATATGCTACTTATGGCGGCTGGCAAGATATAGATGTACCTATGTGCTATTTGGGAAATTTGACAATTATTTAAATCAAGTTTGCAAGCTACATGTACACACCAATCCCGTTGTATTTAACCATTCGTTGGACAACAGAGAAAAACTACCGCCCATCCACGCACTGGTGCGTTTCGGCATTCCATGATCATTCTCAAAGTACGACGGCAAACCGACTAGCGAGGGTATATATGGTAAGCAAAATTAGATATGCGGCTCAAAACTTCAAGTAGTTCTTGATACATTGTACTTAACTTTAAAGAATGGTTACAACCACCCGTGCAATCAGTGGTTGGTTAATTATTTTATCTATACATATGTGGCAAAATCTGAAAATATTTAATGTTCGTGATTGCATCGAAATTGTGCAGCCGATATTTCCAGTCAATCAAGATTTATGCAAGACTACTAGTTTTGCTTTCCATATATATGCCCCGCGGTTCGATCCGCGCTAGTCAGTTTTCCGTCGTAATCTGATGGTGATCATGGAAGGTCCGAACCCATCAGTACGTGCGATTGACAGTGGTACGACGATTGTTTAAATACAATTGGATTAGCGTTAACTTCAAGCTCGCATACTTGTTATAAAAAAATTTTACCATCGTCCGCGCAATTATTGGTCGTTTAATTATATTTGACAATTGATGATATTAATATGAATTTCGTGGTGACGCCCTTTGAATCACCAAAAATTGTTCCATGCTCTTTTAGCCAGAAGTCTTCAAAATCTAGATTCTAAAAGTTAGGCCCATTCCCCTCTAAATATTCTAACTAAAACGAGTAATCCAGTCTCGATGAAGGAAAACAGATAACAGTTATCGGCTTTTGATACTGGACTTGAAGACAATAATGCGAAAGGTTTCTACAAGAAATCAAATTCAAACAGAACAAAGTATAAATTAACGACTCGGAAGGCAGTTAAATGGTTGCCAGGCTTATTTTGGCAAGAACGCACCTAGGTAACTCGTTCTTTTGCAATTCATGTTAAAATGTCACAAAATTTGACTGGATAACTTTGACTAGGCAACTAAATAGATGCAGTAAGATAGGATGAAATAAATTATGAAATATAAAGGTTGGTTGATCATAATTCTGATGAGATATCGCAAATTTTTGCGATCACGCAAAAGTTAATCTCAATCTAGCATACTTAACAATTAACTGTAGATAAATTCTTCTCGAAATTTGTTCCATCTTTGCTTCTACAAATTATTATGCGCTGCGTTGTAAAACAAGACTCACGACTGTTCCATTGTTGTTTCATTAATTGTTTCACATATTTATTTCATTTCAATGGGTTCAATAATACATCTTGTCGATCTACTTTGACAAAAAATGGATATGCTTGGACAAATATCCTATTTAATAAAGCTAAAATTGTTTTCGCGAACGATGATAACATATATTTAAATCAATTTTGTGATCTTAATGTAAAAACCAGTCTAATTATATAAAAAAAATTTGCCAGTATATACTTAAAATTGTATAACTAAGAAAGGCAATTCATTCAGTATACCAGTTTCGTCTTTATTGGAATCTCATCACGTACCTTTCAGAATTTGCTCGGCACAGGACTCGAACCTTGGCATATATGTTCGTCATCTGCTGGTCTATCCACTGAGCCACCTTGACGCAAACTATACACAATTTACAATTACTGACGAAAGTTTCTTTGTAAAGCTTTCATTTAGATGGAGCCTATATAGAAAAAGTTTAGTCCTAAATTTCCAACTAATCATCACAAATATGTCATTATAAAACAGACATTGAGCTACAAGGTGACGTCGTATTGAAATGAACAATCAAATGATTCAACGAACATTGGTTACGTGGGCGGTAATAAAAATGAATTTAATCAAGTTTTCGGTCTTGACATAAAAATATAACCCGTTATGTACATACATTTTTCAGGATAAAATAAGTATTGTATAGTGTAGATGAGGTAATTCTTCCAGTAGACCTGTTGTGATCTTGATGCAAACACCTGACCCATTATCTAGACAAATTATTTCAGTATAAATTAAGCATTGTATAGTGTAGAAAAGGTTAGGGCTTAAACATGGGCACAGTTTCTGAATACGTAAATCTCATCCCTGAGCCACCATGGAATTTTTCGTGGCATGGATTTACAACTTGATTATCGGTAATATTTGCCTCTTCCTGACCAGTAATCAAATTTCAAAAATACATTACAAAAGTTTATCTAGTGATAGGTCAGTAATTTTTATGAGATGCATCAAAAGGTGTGGTGAAATTAAGTATACATTGAAATTCAATGTGCTGGTAACATGTACCGACTCGGCAAAAATAGCGTTGATACCATTAACCTATTCGGCAACCATAATGTTGGTATCTGGTACTGAAACAATAGCCATAGTGCTTGTACCTCTTACAGGATTTTTTTATATTATATATTGTTGGCTTTATACGAAGTTAAATTCACTAGACCTGGTTTGCACATTCGTATAGGAGATTATACCGTCCTATATTCCCACATTCCTCACCCAAATATGTAGTGGGTAAAAGGCGTAATACCGGCCACTAATAATGAGTAACCGGTAAATAAGAAACAATTTTGCTCAATATTATGTTTTCCGTTCATGCTGTTTTTTTTCCATCTAGACATACTTGAACTAATATGTTACCATGTGCACAAAACCTAATACAAATATGCAAATATATTAAATCTTTGCCATAAACAGTATCTAAAAATTTGTATTTGTTCTATTTTTTCTCTCAAATTCTTGTCATGAGCGAGCTTTACAAAATGGATTTCGAAACCGAAAGCCGATATACCAAGAATAATATCATTGCCAAAAATACAAGAGCCTTCGTGGACAACAAAGAGAATAGTTTTCAAATATCCTGTTTCGATCAGAATTTGTTTTAAACAATGTTTATGACTAAACTATTACCAAAATGCAGTGTTACAAACAAAGTTAATTCTTTTAAATGGCAACAGTTACTACCGTTCTGGTGGCGTTAATTTGAAGATGTCTGCCACCAATTTTTGACAACGGTTTTGCGAATTTCTGTTTGTCCTGGCTACTACGGTTTATTTGTCTAATACTATTAATGCCCTGCTCTAGTAGGTGAATTTTCTTTGAAATTGATTATTCGTAAATACGAGTCCTGTAAACTGTGAATGCATACATGTGATTTACTTGCTTATCATTGTGTAAAGTTTAAAAATTTATACTTGTCGAAAATTTGATATTTTGATTTATGTTAGTATGGTGGTTCTGATTTTCTACATAAGACCAGATTTTTGAGAAGCTCGAAGAATTAATAATCTTTTCTTTAAATCAAGTTTGTGAGCTTGAGGTAAGCACTAATCCCATTGAATTTAAAAAGTCGTCGAACATAATAGCAATCTACTCTCAGTCACACTTAATAACGCGTTTCGTCCTTCCATGACCATTATTAGAGTACGACGGCAAAATAAATGGCAAGGATGAAAAATTAATGCATTTATATGAAAAGCAAAATTATATATGTGCCTCTCAACCCTTATAGTCTCGCATACATTGGACTTGACTGGAAATTTCGACTGCAAAATTTCTATGCAGTCACGAAAATTAACGGTTTTGCAGCTATCGCCATATATGTAAAGATAATACAATTAAACAATCGTTGATTGCGCAAGTGGTGTTAAAAATACTTTAAATCAAGATTGCCGGCTTGAAGAAAACAACAATCTTATTGTATTATAACAGACTTCGAACTCATATAAAAACTACCATCAGTCAGTTTTACTATGTTGTTCAACGACTTGTTAAATAAATTGGGATTGGTGTTTACCTAAATATCGCATACTTGATTCGAATGGTTGTTACCACATCCCGCGCAATCGTTGATTGTTTATTTGTATTACCTATATATGTAGATTGTGCAGTTAACATTTCCAGTTAAGTACAATTTATGAGAGATAATTAGAGGTGACTGCCGCATATTTAATTTTCTATGCATTACATGTGCGCTGTGGTAGATCATCGCCAGTCAGTTTGCTGTCGTGCATTGGTGTATACCATGGAAAGTCGAAACGCTTCAGTATGTTTGACTGAAGGTCGGTTCGCTATACTGTTCGATTATTTAAACACAATGGAATTAGTGTTCATATCCAGTTCGAAATTTTGATTTAAATAACCGTTTCCACCACATGCCTTATCAATGCTCCTTTAATTGGATGACAGGAAAGATGTGACGGAATTTGTGAAATGTGCTAGGCTATGACGGAAGGGTAATCATGTAGCTGAAATTTCCAGTCAAGTACAAATTAGGCGTGACAAAGAGAGGTGAGAGCCGCATACCTATTATTTTCATATCATATATATGCATTGCGGTTTGATTCTCGCTAGTTATTTTGTCATCGTGCACTGATGATTTTTATGCAGATCAAAATGCGTTGCCTCTTGTGACTGACGGTAGCGTTTATTCTTCTGCGACTTTTAGGATAGAATAGAATTTTTGTCCATTTCATGACCGCAAATTTGATTTAGCAAAATTTTAGCATTATCCGCATAATTAATTTTTGTTTATTATCAATCGTATTTTGATGCAAACTTATTTTGGTGAATAAGGAGATTTGACAACACCAGACGTTTTTCAAAGTGAACCAAAGTAAATCGGCTTTATCATGAAGCCTACCACCTTCAGACTATCAGACATAATACAGAGTCAGTTCTTTTGAATTGGTTTAAAGAGCAAAATTTCATCTTATTTTTAAAAATATGGAGACTGCTAAATATGAAGTCTTCGCATCCAAGAGAAAGCCACGCTGTCAGTTTCCACGTAACAAACAAAGACCAATTTCTACACTTCAATATTGTAGCTCCTTAAAATGGTGTAAACTAAAAGTTTTACTTCAGGAGTAAAGTTGCACAATGGGTCAAATGTTTGTCGTCGCATATTATAAAGACGACAGTGCCCACGTAATGTCCAGAAGACTGATAGAATAATGCCGTTGTAACGAACCAAGTCTCGGAATTTTATTCAACAGAATTAATGAAAGTTTATTGCTCAATGGCGGTAAATTATGTGCGATTAGTGAAGCATAAACTTCAAGCAAACGTAATGGTAGAACGCAAAAATATAGCCAGATAATTGGCGTGATCCATAATAAAAGGCGATACAGGTAATAGAATGTGCTGTGTCAAAAAGAACATGGTTGACACGCTCGCTTTGATATTTTTGCCTGACGGCCACTGGCCACATTAGTCGGTGCTGCGAACAAACTACGATTACTATGAATCGCCAGAAATATGCAAACACTCCAAAGAATTAGTTTGTGATGTGAGGCCACGTGCGCAACAAGTCTGATGTCAGCTACCTATCTGCACTTCAATGGGACTCGTTAATGGTGTCTGAAGTCATATCGGCGCTGTTACAAACTAATAGCAGCCGCCGTTTAACCAAAAGAAAGTTTCATGAAAAGTAGGAAACCCTGCACATATCTACAAAAATACACCAGTAAAGGAACCCGTTATGTTGCAGATTAGTATTGGAATGTTACATTA
>JAQBSW010013807.1:0-13036 GCA_029291075.1 Eudiplozoon nipponicum | reverse complement strand
GACTCTGGTTTCCATATATCTCGCGGCGGCGTGGCAGCGTCAGTTGACTCTGTTGCTGGTGCGATTTCTGGCGTCAGCCCGTGGTCAGCAAAACTGTCTGAGGTGAATGAATCGTCTCTTCGCGCATGATGGGTCAATATCGAGGACCAGCGGGTTATTTTGCTGTGCTGTTTGCAATTCCTGTGTACTTATAGGTGAGGGACACAGGATGGAGACATATAGTTCTGTAGGACAGCTCAAAGAGTCTGAGACTACATTTTCGGACCCTTTGACGTGAGTCACTTCATATTCATACCCGTGTATTCGTGTAAGTTGCAAGTTGACACGTCGTGATATATAAATACTCTTTCTTTCCTCTGAGCATTCGGAGTAGAGGAAGATGATCTGTGTAGATCTTGAAATTTCGGCCATTCAGATAGGTGTGGAAGTGTAGGATCAAACGGTAGATAGCGAGTAACTCTTTACCTCAAGTATCATATAGCGTCTCGCGAGGTTGTAGATTTTGCGAGAAGAACGCGATAGGTCGGTATACGCCATTGATCGACTGCTGAAGTACTGCGTTTGAGGCAACGTCAGATGCGTCTATGATCAATTCAAAAGGTGGAGACCAATCAGGTGAATGAAGCATGGTCGCTTTGCATAAAGCCCTTTTGTCATTCTCGTAAGCCTACATGTCGTCCTCGTTGAGCTGAATGTGCTGTGATTTCTTGACAAAACGGCTTTCTGGCACGAGATATTTGTGAAGAGGTGCCAGAACCTTGGCAAGGTAAGGTAAAAATCGGGAGTAGCAGATCATCTTCGTCCATAACGCGTTGTAAAGTTTGCGAGGCATTCTTGAGACCGAATGGCATATAATGATATTAGTGAGTGCCACCTCCGGTGAATCTGAATGCAGTATATGGTACGGAGTCTTTGTCCATCGGTACTTGATAGTAGGCTTTC
Source organism: Eudiplozoon nipponicum (assembly GCA_029291075.1). Taxonomy (NCBI): domain Eukaryota; kingdom Metazoa; phylum Platyhelminthes; class Monogenea; order Mazocraeidea; family Diplozoidae; genus Eudiplozoon; species Eudiplozoon nipponicum. The sequence goes on along the minus strand of JAQBSW010013807.1, from coordinate 12,094 downwards.
ACTAGGTCGAGTTTTGAATACACAGCATGACCGATAGCAGATCTGAGTAGCTCAGCTGGATTTGGCAGTATGTACGAATCAGACTGTGTGCCAGAATTGAGAATACGATACTCCCCACATACCCTGAATGTTACTGGTTCACTTTTTGGTACCACTATCACAGTCGATGCAAATGGTGAGCTGTATCGTGTACAGAAGCCTTGTTGACGTAGCATGGCGAATTCTTGCTCGGCGGCCTTATGTTTGTGTGATACCAATGTATGTGCTCTTGGAGGATGAGGACGTGCCTTTGATAAGATGATACGATGAGCTGTGGTGGCACACTTCCTCTTGAGATCGGCCATAAATGAGATAGGTTTGAAAATCTCTTCATGTCGCTTTAGAACATCGTTCAGTTGTGGTACATGAGGAACTGGAGGAATTAGTTGTGTGGATTAGACTGCTTCGGAGTGAGTCGTGTGATTTAGCTCTGATGAAATCAACTGATTGTCAGCTGTGCGTATCTCCCGTGTCCTTGAACAAATAGTTAGGTCAAAGTATTCGAGGAAGGCACGTCCAATGATGTTTCTTGTCGTGTTGGCAATGATGAAAGGATAAATGAAACATCTATTTGAGTTAGAGAACGAGATTGTGTGTACTTGTACCCCAAACATTGCTATGTTGGAGCCATTGGCGCAGGTAAGACTGCTGTTGTAGACTGGGTGGGTAGGTTCGAAAAAATTGTGGCGTAGTAAGCTTACATCTGATCCAGTGTCTATTAGAACTAATTCGCCAAAGTTTGCGTCTCGGATGAGGAAGGATGTTGATAGTGGCAACTGACGATGGGACAGGTTGCTGTCATTTGGTCGTTTGAAGCATGACTTAACTGGATTCGTCGCTGTAAACACCATAGATTTAATGCGCTCTACTGCAAAAGCAACGTGCTTCGAGCCATCAGACGTGGAGCGGCCAACAATCTTGGGGTGACCAGCCTCTACTGCCACTGAGGAGGCTGACGCCAGCAGTTTTCCGAACCCTGCATAAGCAGATACTCCTGAGTTGTCGAAGGGGACCGCGCCTACCTGAACGTCGCGTCTGTTCAGTCGTTTCTGAGGCAGTAGCGTGTGGAGTGGCCACAGCTGCGGTGATTCGGACACCACTACGCCGTTAACTGTGGAACTGTGGTCCGGCCTTCGACTTCCCGGTGCTGTTTCGGGACGGTGGTCGACACTGGTCACGCCTGCTCGGTCGCGTCTATTATTGACGGCATCGACTGAGGCAGACTTTGGCCGACAGTGAGGTTCTCGAGCAGGTTGATGAGGCGCTCATTGGTGACATTTGTTCGGGCTGATGATGATGTGGATTGTGGTTCGGAAAGTCGTGAGGTGATGTAACCTTGCTCTGAGTCAAGTGAGCTACAGTGGTGTTTCTTCCACCACTAGTCTAGAGGTGCTGGCAGAACGTCGTCCTGCACTTCAACGGATTCGCGCAGGAACATGGCCATTTTTTGGAGTGCCGGAGTAGGTTTCTGTATAAATAGTCGCATCAAGATTTCCTTCGGCATGTTGAATTCAGAGGCTTTCTGCTCCATTTACCTGTATAGCTCGGAAGGCCTACGGCCACCTAAGGACATCTGGCTCATCAATTCTGTAAGCCTGTCTTCCCAATCTGGTGTCAGGCGCTGCTTGACGGCGCGTTGTAGGCTCTGCCATGGCTGCGCACATTTTCCATCAGTGAATTGATACAGGACTTCTTTAAGTCCGCGTCTGAAAGACATTGGGATTGTCTCCCAAGCCCTCAAAAATACTAAACCCTCTTATGTTATATTGGACACCTTGGCCAAGGTAGTCTTGATCAAATTGGCATATTTTGTACTGTGTCCATGTGGTGGTGCGGCCTGTTGCTGGGCTCGCCATCGGGCTACCGGCATTTCCTGAGCTGGACGTCATTTTATGTGTGTGTGTGCTGTCGAGTAGAGATGGCTACGTTACATCGTCCTCACCCGTCATCATGCGGCTGTCTTCGAGAATTGTGATCTCGAGAGGGTGGTTCGCTGTGATTTGTGTCTCCGGATTTACTTTCTTGTGTGGTATTCATCTAAAGTGCTTGATGTTCTCAAAGGCTATATGCGGATTAATTCTTTGTTGGCTGTGAGTTCGACGAAACGAGTTCACATTTATGTAGGAGGTTTTGCAGTTATTGTAACAGGTTTTGCGGGGTAGTTGTCTATTTAGTAATAATTTTCCTTTCCTTCATGGTGGCTGTTATCACCATTCGTTCCATGATCAGTCCCTGACCTTTTTCCAAATTGTGAATTAAGAAAACTCATTCATGTTATCAGACGTTTGTTGAATGTTATGTTGCAATGCATGAATCAATTCACAGTTAATCCAAAAGTCCATGCTCTGGACGATAACAAGATATTAAATGGTCAACACACTTAAATGTCTTATGCACAAGTAAACACTAGAAACACAATCGGCTGAATCGTGATGAATTCATGTAAATGGTTAAAAAAGTACGATGATATAAATCCAGACTGATTAGGAATTTATTTGAAAGTCACTGATAGTTGATGCAACGAAACACAATAAATATTGTTACTGATCATTTTTGGAGAGAAATCGTGCAAAAGCAGTTTTAAAAAACATCACAAATAGATATTCCACTGAAGGAACTTCTATATTGCGAACCTGGATTAATTTAAATTACTTGATCCGCGTTTTGACTAACGCAGCTTCCATTGTTCCAGTAATTTTCTTTTTGTAAAATATTTCGCCCTATCTTATCATAGGCCTTCATCAGTTGCATTTCTCGAAACAAATGAAGCTAGCGCGTTATTTCCTCTAGTCATAATATTTGTATACCTTAGACTGGCCTTTCATTAGATATTCGCGTGTCACATGTGTGTGTGCATTTTCATAACTGTTGTCTTCATCATAACTAATTTAGACCAGAGTGGCCGAATAATTTTTTTTCAATTGCATGCGATAACTCTTCGTTTTTTACACACTCAATGTAAATGACGTAACTGAGATGGGGGAGACCCATAATTCAGAAACACTCGTCATAAAAACATGCCATGAGTGATTAAACCAGAAGTCCGAAAGACTATTGCACATGTTAAATTACAATTCAAATCACTAGGTTGTACTCAAAATAGACAAGTTAATAACAGTTATTGGCGCACGCCACGCATGTGCATGTGTATGTGTATGCATAACTAAAAACTTGGTTAAATTATTTTGATACACATGTACGTACATCTAAATGAAACTGCAGTCAATAGACATTAATTTACCCTTTGCACGCGCCAGACAAATTATTACTTATAAATATTGTATTATTATAATAATTTCAATAGGTAGAGTGGGAGTGCAAAACAGAAAATTAGGGTTGAAATCACTAATTGTTTTAAAATCAAACGAATAGTTAGAGATGAAATTTTGAAGACTATATTCATAATAATTGATTATTCGTTTCTTGAATAAAAGCCCACTGATTAGTCAATCTTAATCTGATGTTCTTAATCTTTTACTGATGCTAGCTTCAGTTACCAATTCATGCAATCCTCTTTTCCTTCTATTAGCTAATACAGTGTTCCAAATCGGACTTAAAGATTTTTCAACAGCTGTTTCATTCATAATATTATCTCTAGATTTAATTTCTATAGATTCCCTAGTCAATCTCATCACCCTATTACGACTACATATTGCTATGCGTTTGCATTCCTCCCAGCTGATAGTATGCCCAGTCTCCACTACATGACGAGCAAGATCTGATTTAGCAATATGTCCATACTTACACGCAGTTTTATGTTAACCTCTTCCTACTTTTATTGAGCGCATGGTCTCACCAAAATACTTGAGACTACAATCATTGCATGGGATCTCATACACTCTTGAAGTGTCTAAGGGTTTAATCTTTTCGTTTTGGTTAGGAAGTATAGTGCCAAGTGTAAGGAGCTATTTTTAAACGGTCCTTATATTGTATTTTAAAGCTAATGATTTCACTTTCCTACTTAATATAGAGCCCGGTAATACCATGACCTTCCGCTCTTCCTTCTCCTTATCCGCTTTTATGTACCTCAAACTAGGATTAAATTTCTTTACCACGTCCCTCATTGTTGCATCTATTAAATGAGGAGGGTAACCATTAGTCTTAAATATATCGCGTAGTCTGTCTAATTCTAACTTCCTATGCTTTATATCTGTTAATTTGAGACTTCTTAATGTTAATGACTTTAAGATACCGACTTTCATACGAAACGGGTGATTGGACTTGAAATTAAGAAGGATTCCTGAATAAGTATCCTTCCTATAAATATCTCTTCCCAATTTCTGACCATTTCTAATTAATTTGACATCCAAAATGGTAATTCACCTGATAATTCCCTTTCTAAGGTAAATTGTAATTCGCTCATTCGATTAGCTAAATTAAAGAAATTTACCAATTCATTATCACCATGGTTCCAGATCAGTAATATATCATCCAAGAAACGTAGGTACACTTTTTGTTTCAATGGAGTCTTATCCACCAGATTATTCTCCAAATAATGCATAAAGATATTAGCTATTGGGACCGACAGAGGTTTTCCCACTTGAACGCTTCTAACTTGTTTATAAAATTCATTCCGAAATTTAAAATAAGTGGAGGACATACAAATACACATCATCTCCATGACGTGTTCTAATGTCATTTTCACTCATTCGATTAGCTAAATTTAAGAAATGTACCATTTCATTATCACTATGGTTCCAGATCATTAATTGTATAGTTTACTAAAGGCAATTCATTCAATCAAATAATTTCGTACATATTGAGAACTCATCACGTACTGTGAAGAATTGGCCAATATTTGATAAATAGCTATTGTATAATTGTTTATGAGATATATAATAAAAGGTTTGTCTACGAGATAATTGGTAAAATCATGGTACAATTTAAATATAATATCATGCATAAGTAAGTAATGTGTCAAGCCATTGCCTATTTGTAATGAAAGCTAATATAATGCCAAAACGCATAAATTGTCCAATGCAAAAATACAAATGGTCTGGACTGCATAGAAATTGTGCAGCTGAAATTTCAAGTCAAGTACAATATATGCGAGTTTACTAGAGGTGAGCACCGCATATCTAATGATGCTTTCCCTATATATGCATTGCGGATTGATCCCCGCTAGTCAGTTACCGTCGTACTCTGGTAATGATCATGGAAGCTCAAAAGGCGTCAGTGCTTGCGACTGGCGGTAGTTTTTCTATGTTGCTCAATAACTGGTTAATTACAATGGGATTGGCATTAACTTCAAGTTCGCAAACTTATTTAAAATAATTGTTACCATCGACCACGCAATCAATGATTATATATTATAGATGAAAGTTTGACAAAGATATACCAGTGAACACATTTATCCCAGTCCTTTGTTTAATCACGAAAATGTATGTTCATTATCGAAATTATAATAATCAATTGGATCTTATATTTTTCCTCGTTCTGTACGTCACAATTTTTAAATAAATACATTGGCAGAAGTGTTTCTATATGCCCTTTTGCCAATTAAATAAAATTTAATTGGCAATTTATTGTACAAATTAAAAATTTATGAAAAAGAAAATATATTCCCAGCAATATTATTCTCCAAAGCAGGAAAGCTCACCAACTTTGCAGACCTTGGTTCTACTACATAATTCATCCCTTTCGATTGATATAGGCACACATTCACAAATTAAAGTGAAACACATTTAAAGAATATCCCAGCTCTCCTAAAGGAAAAAAGTTTGAAGTAATACGATCTCATGATAACGGCATATATGGTGTTGGACTTAACATTAATATGTTTAGATTAGAATAGAATAGAATATCTTTATTTGGATTCAAACCACACATGTTCCATCAAATAAATGATAATATTAAAAAAACAAGATATAAAAAATATATCACATCACATAAATATAAGCAACTAGCCTCATATAGATAAGATGTTCTCTCTTGTTAAAATGTACAATATATCAACATCTGAAAATTCGGCAGTTATCATTATTATGATATAGAAAAAAGAACGGTCTTATAGATTAATGGCATTTGTACAATTAAAGATTATATAAATAGTTATAGATTCATAATCAAAATAGGAAAAATTAAGGTATAATTCGAGTGTAGCATTATGCAAAAAATGGTAATCTTGAATAGCAATTGATTATATGTATTGTTGACTAACATAATGTTATACAGCATAACAATTCAATTTTAGTAATACAGAATGTGAAAATAAAAATATAAAGAAGGTATGTTGCTCATCAAAATTATCCTTGTCTTTTATTCAACCACGAGAAAGTATTATCATAATCAAAATTAAAAAGATCAGCAGGATTGCATATTTTTTCTACTTCAGTACATAACAGTTTAAAAGACATCTTAGATGGAGGCGTTTCTGTAAGCCCTTTGGCAATAGATTGTAAATTTTGTAGATTTTGGAAAAAAAGAATAACTTTCCCTTAGCATTACCCACCAAAGGATGAAAGATCGCCAAATGTCCAGATCTAGTTCCAACTTCATGAATCTTTCTTATTGGATTCATATAGGCACCAGTCCATTGGTTCAATTGGAAAACATTTATGCAATAGTGCATCCTCCAAACCCTAAAGTTTGCAATGACAAAAATTGTTATCTACTGGCGTATATAGTGCTGGAAGCAGGGCTAATTTGTTTCAAAAACTTTTCTTTCCACAGCTTCTATCATGTTGGATAAGCCATTTTTTAAAGGATTCCACGTAGCGGCAGCAAATTCTAGTATCCGTCTAATCCAAATTATATAAATTTTTAATTTTATATCGTTCGATAAGATATTTCTAATTATTAGTGCCCATCCGTTTTGACACTGCTTACTATCCTTTCAATAAGTTTCCCAGCAGAAACTTTACATTGAATAGTTATGTCTAAATACTTAATTTCTTACTGAATTTTTATTTCAGAAATATCATTTATCACAGCATCATAAATATAAGCATAATTAAGTTCAGTTCTATTGTCTATTTCTAGAGCTCTCGTCTTTTTACTGTTTATTCTCAGCCCTAGTGTTATCAAATAACTACTTATGTCATACAAATCTAGCGTCACAATATTTTTGGAGAAGTTGACATTTTTTAATCAATTAGAAAGATTATTTTTGAATCATCAGAAAATATGCAAACTCTACCGTTAATGATCTTTGTTTCCAATTGTGAAAATACGATTTTAAATAAAATTGGCCCCAAACTATATCGTTGTTGAATTCCACTTGTTACTCGTTTCGATTTTGATATCAAATCATTTACTTGAATACTCATTCTTCGATTATATAAATAGTATATGAGTAATCTAAAAATAATTGGATCAATATTAAATAAATTAATCGCCCTTAAAATAGCATCAAAATAGATAGAGCCAGAAGCTTTTGAGATATCTATAAATACGATTTATGCATCTAACTTTTTCTCATTAAGTGTAATTACATGTTTCCACATAGAAAGCATATTAGTAATGGCCGAACTATCTTTCGTAAAGCCATGTTGACTTGTATCAAAATCAACTGGCAACATGCCTTCTAAATGATCTAGTATCAGTCGTTCTAATATCTTAAAAATCAACTGATAATTGAGATTAGTCTATAATCACTGGCGCACGTTGGCTTACTTACCTTTGGCAATGGTTTAACTACTATCGTTAGAATATCGATTGGTAATTCCTCCTTCTTCAAAATTGCATAGCGCATTCATAAAAGTTAAAGGTAATTGAAATAGGTAATCAATCGACATACTAATGTGAACCTTTTTTATTTTTAATATTAATTTTATCAATGTATCACTGTCGATAATAAGTCCTGGTTCTTGGTCACCCAGAAGATCAGTTAGATCCATGAAATTGATTTCATTCAGTGGATTACATATCAAATTGCCAGATACTTCATCCGATTTACATTGAAATTTACACTCAGTCTTCTCCACAGGTAATATGATCTCTAATTTCTCCTTATATTTACTGTAGTCTGTGAGGAGTTTGTATCCTAATCTAGGGTTACTCTTCAGTTTACCCAAAATGATTCCTTCTGATCTTTGACAGATAATCAGCAGTGATGAATTAATTTCATTATCAATCGAAGCTTACCTCATTTTTTAATACAATTGATAAAATTACACTTCATTATATTGTAACACGCGGCTCCGCGTTACAACCCAACGATGTTCGATTTTGACAAATATGGTGCTCTTTAAGGTCAAATAATCTAACTCTGTTCTTACACAATATTTCTCTTAACTGTGATTTTAGAAAAAATCTCTGTTAGTTTCAAGCAGTTTGAATTGAGATTTCTTGAACTGCAATTTTATCTGTAATTAATAGGGTTGTTTATTAAATATACACACCCGCGCGCAATACGCAAGGAACATGTGGTGGATTATAGTGTCACAGTGGATTTATTTCACTAAGTTGGATTATTCGCAGTTTGTGCAAGGGATTTACTGTTCGCATTTAAATATACCTATTCGAATTTTAGAGAACAATGGATTATTATAAGTTAAAACCATAGCAAACAGTGAACTAATTATTTGTGAATTTTTCTCGATGAAGTTTGTACACGATTTTAATCGATTTATCATAAGTGACAACTTATACCAGTGACTATAATCATATCATCATGTATTTTCAATCGGTTACATATATTCATTTGAATTCAGCCATTTGTGAAGGAATAACTGCTTGTGTGTAAGACATTCAATTTTGTAAACAGCGTTCATTTTGCTGCCATCTAGAGCACGGACAATTTTGTTTAACTGTGACTTGTGCATAAGGCATTCAACATTGTGAACAATATTCAGACTTTTTTCCGTCTAGAGTACGGACAATATAGTTTGACTGTGACTGGTGTATAAGACATTCAATTGTGTTAACAATCTAGTTTTATTGCCGTCTAGAGCACGGTCAATTTGGACTACTTATGTACTTATGTACGACGTTATTTACAATACATTAGTGATCATTCGTATTAGTCTTTTCACTTCACCCATGGGGGAAAAAGCCGGTGATTGATCATGTGCACGGATCTTCACAGCCACTACCTATCAAATGTAGGGAGTAATTAACCCATGAAACACCAACAATATTATCTCGTTTAATTCTTAGTTTACATAATTTCCTATTGATTCGCTTCGGTATAATATACGTAAACGTAGATGCTTGGAATAAATCAGATAATAACGTAGAAACAGAAGAAACAAATTCATCAGTGTTCATAATGTAAAAACTTCCGATATTTACGGTTTTAACTTTTTGGTTTTCTTATAAATCTTTTGTTGGCCATCGTGGCTATAGTTCTCTTGTGTCCGCCCTCCACAATATTAGTGATGCACCGTTTTTTGTAATTTAAGAGTCAATTGACAAACCCTTTATGGTAGCAGGTTTCAGATAAGTTTATCCTTGATCTTGATATTTCTTCAACTTTTTTGTTTTTGACAATTTTCTTTGGAAAAACGTCTTATCTCTGCCAATGAAAATGTTGTAAAAATTAGGATCCTCTCCTTTCTTCTTATCAATATCGTCAACTTTTGACAGTTTCACCACAACCGGCCTTGTCTCACAACGTTTCTTTTTTATATTTCTATATTTCCATTAAATCACGTTTACGAGCTTGAAGTAAACAATAATGACCTTGTACTTAACCATTCCTCGATTAACATAAAAACTACCGCCAGTCGCACGCACTGACGCCTTTCGACCTTCCATGATCATCATCAGATTATGACGACAAGCCGACTAGCGGGATTCAAACTTCTTTGTATGTTTATGGAAAGCAAGATTAAATCCCTTTCTCAACTTTGGTAGTCTTTGCAAGCGCAACGGCGAAGGTGTCGCTTTTCTAATTTCATATCGGATGATAACTACGTTGCCGTTGCGTTACACAAATATATATATGCCATATATATATATATATCACTATGCTATATATATAATTAAATAATAATAGATTTCACATCGTACTAAGTTTGATCATCAGGGATCCGGCGCGATGGTGCCGTGAGACTGGCGGTAGCTTTCTTCTGTTGGTTGACATTCGGTTAAATATACGGATCGTTTTTAACAAACTCGTTAACTTAATTCAAAAGGCGTGACGGTTTTGAATTATTTGAAACGGTGGATGTCAAAGGAACGTCTAGACGCTAGGTCTTTGTGTTATATTCGTTGATTTGTGATCCTTGGTGCCGATGCACGTGAAAAATTAGAATTTACATAGAATGATTTGTTAGTTGTTGTTCGAAAGCCTTGACTAGTCTCGTTGAAGCTTTGTGGCAACACCGAGATGGCAGACCCACGGAGAAATCCGATAAATAGATGATCGATTACGTATGACTGGACGCATAACAACAAGATAATAGTCGTGACTGAGGACTAGCCGAATTAGTGACACAGCGTGGTAAACATAACTAGAGCACTCAGCCTAGATAATCATGGCAGCAGAGCAGGCGACAGGAATCATAGGTAGCGAGCAGAGCATAATATGTTTCGTGGTAGTTCCATCTTATATATATAAATGTGAAGTCGTACGTAATTGGTCAACAAATGTTTGCAAGTCCTCATTGGTCCAGCCATCTAAATTTGGAATTTATATTTGAGGCAATCTCAGCGAAATAATTTGAGTCGTTACAGTATTATGCCGCGAATGATCGTGTAACGACACAAATTAATGGCCGACATATTGCGTAAATTAAATTCAATTTTATTTACGTTGCATCAATGAGAAAAAAGCGAAACTTGCCGTTTAACCAATAGTGTGCAAGTAGGCATGGCATGCTATTTAAGCACGGCAATTTACCATGCAAGCCAGTTGTGGCATTTTGCAATCTACCTTACGTCACGCGTGTGCGTTCTGTCGGCTGTCAATACCTACGCTGGTGATTTGATAGTTTCACCAACAACTAACTACATCCGTGACTCATCTTGTTGCGGTATATCCAGAAAGACGAGCCAATTAAGTGCAGAACCTGCAGGACGTTATCCACATCGTGATTACAAATCAACCACGGGAGCGACAACTCTACCAGAGTCCACCCAAGGCTCTAGGACATCTTCACACTCTGAAGACTTCAGGAGAACGCATTACCAGGCCCTCTTAAGGGCCCCCTATCAGTAACTAATCTCTATTCAGAGCACCTTAACCGAGTTTGTAACGTCGTACGGCATTTACTTGAAGCCGGGGCGTTTACAAAATTGGCGACCGCGCCAGGATATTGATTATTGTTCTGATTTTTTTTGGTATAAATAAAATTGACTTCCTTTTTCATCTATTTGGGATAAAAATCGATTAAGATTTGCGTTTTATCTACCGTGATCGTGGTCTTCTGGGAATTCTGTTGGGTATATATTCGTGGATTTGTGGTGAATTTCTTTTTGGGGGGTATAATAATAATAATACGGGGCATCTATTCGTCTTTCCTACGTACAAAACGGCACCGTACGTACTGGACAGGCTAAATTGCGGATAATTTCAATTTTTGGAAGCGGTTACTGTTCTGCGCTCATTCAACTGTGGAAAATAATAATACATTGGCATCAAAGGCCAACGGGGCCTCTGTTCATCTTTCCTACGTACGAAACGGCACCGTACGTACTCGACAGGCTCAATTGCGGATTTTTGGAAACAGTGACTTTTTTGTTCTGCGCTCATTCAACTGTGGAAGCTGTTTGTGGGTAAGCGTTTCGTTAAAGTATATTTATATATTTTCATATTGCTTATAAATTTATGCTTTTAAGATCCCGTAAGATTGTTAAAATGTCAGGTCCAATTTTAGATATTGATGTTCCTGTTTGGGATGGAGATAGTGAGCTATTCTTTATGCGCGTAGACTCCGCTTTCTCCCCGTTTCCTGATTATGACAGTCATCAAAAACTGTCGAAGGTTTTTGCTAAACTACCTTCTGAATTGCAGCGACGGATTTATCCTAAGCTTGAGGCCATTAGGAAGCTACCTAATCCCATTTTGGGCCTACAAAACGAGGTAGAATCCTTGCTTGGACCCACGGAAACTGAGCAGATAATAAACAAATATGCGCAGTTAGATATGCCAAATCTTGGCCCCATCGAA
>JAQBSW010013806.1:0-13038 GCA_029291075.1 Eudiplozoon nipponicum | reverse complement strand
AGCAGACTATTTTGTGTAAATGCACGCAGTAAATGCCATAGAAAAGAAATCGAGTAACAATTTTAGTAGGATTTTGAGGCGGAATTGCCTGATCCTTTATGGCTTGTGCGAAATTGCAGTTATTGAGCAGACTATTTTGTGTAAATGCACGCAGTAAATGCCATAGAAAAGAAATCGAGTAACAATTATAATAGGATTTTGAGGCGGAATTGCCTGATCCTTTATGGCTTGTGCGAAATTGCAGTTATTGAGCAGACTATTTTGTGTAAATGCACGCAGTAAATGCCATAGAAAAGAAATCGAGTAACAATTTTAGTAGGATTTTGAGGCGGAATTGCCTGATCCTTTATGGCTTGTGCGAAATTGCAGTTATTGAGCAGACTATTTTGTGTAAATGCACGCAGTAAATGCCATAGAAAAGAAATCGAGTAACAATTATAATAGGATTTTGAGGCGGAATTGCCTGATCCTTTATGGCTTGTGCGAAATTGCAGTTATTGAGCAGACTATTTTGTGTAAATGCACGCAGTAAATGCCATAGAAAAGAAATCAAGTAACAATTTTAGTAGGATTTTGAGGCGGAATTGCCTGATCCTTTATGGCTTGTGCGAAATTGCAGTTATTGAGCAGACTATTTTGTGTAAATGCACGCAGTAAATGCCATAGAAAAGAAATCGAGTAACAATTTTAGTAGGATTTTGAGGCGGAATTGCCTGATCCTTTATGGCTTGTGCGAAATTGCAGTTATTGAGCAGACTATTTTGTGTAAATGCACGCAGTAAATGCCATAGAAAAGAAATCGAGTAACAATTTTAGTAGGATTTTGAGGCGGAATTGCCTGATCCTTTATGGCTTGTGCGAAATTGCAGTTATTGAGCAGACTATTTTGTGTAAATGCACGCAGTAAATGCCATAGAAAAGAAATCGAGTAACAATTTTAGTAGGATTTTGAGGCGGAATTGCCTGATCCTTTATGGCTTGTGCGAAATTGCAGTTATTGAGCAGACTATTTTGTGTAAATGCACGCAGTAAATGCCATAGAAAAGAAATCAAGTAACAATTTTAGTAGGATTTTGAGGCGGAATTGCCTGATCCTTTATGGCTTGTGCGAAATTGCAGTTATTGAGCAGACTATTTTGTGTAAATGCACGCAGTAAATGCCATAGAAAAGAAATCAAGTAACAATTTTAGTAGGATTTTGAGGCGGAATTGCCTGATCCTTTATGGCTTGTGCGAAATTGCAGTTATTGAGCAGACTATTTTGTGTAAATGCACGCAGTAAATGCCATAGAAAAGAAATCGAGTAACAATTATAATAGGATTTTGAGGCGGAATTGCCTGATCCTTTATGGCTTGTGCGAAATTGCAGTTATTGAGCAGACTATTTTGTGTAAATGCACGCAGTAAATGCCATAGAAAAGAAATCGAGTAACAATTTTAGTAGGATTTTGAGGCGGAATTGCCTGATCCTTTATGGCTTGTGCGAAATTGCAGTTATTGAGCAGACTATTTTGTGTAAATGCACGCAGTAAATGCCATAGAAAAGAAATCGAGTAACAATTTTAGTAGGATTTTGAGGCGGAATTGCCTGATCCTTTATGGCTTGTGCGAAATTGCAGTTATTGAGCAGACTATTTTGTGTAAATGCACGCAGTAAATGCCATAGAAAAGAAATCGAGTAACAATTTTAGTAGGATTTTGAGGCGGAATTGCCTGATCCTTTATGGCTTGTGCGAAATTGCAGTTATTGAGCAGACTATTTTGTGTAAATGCACGCAGTAAATGCCATAGAAAAGAAATCAAGTAACAATTTTAGTAGGATTTTGAGGCGGAATTGCCTGATCCTTTATGGCTTGTGCGAAATTGCAGTTATTGAGCAGACTATTTTGTGTAAATGCACGCAGTAAATGCCATAGAAAAGAAATCGAGTAACAATTATAATAGGATTTTGAGGCGGAATTGCCTGATCCTTTATGGCTTGTGCGAAATTGCAGTTATTGAGCAGACTATTTTGTGTAAATGCACGCAGTAAATGCCATAGAAAAGAAATCGAGTAACAATTTTAGTAGGATTTTGAGGCGGAATTGCCTGATCCTTTATGGCTTGTGCGAAATTGCAGTTATTGAGCAGACTATTTTGTGTAAATGCACGCAGTAAATGCCATAGAAAAGAAATCGAGTAACAATTTTAGTAGGATTTTGAGGCGGAATTGCCTGATCCTTTATGGCTTGTGCGAAATTGCAGTTATTGAGCAGACTATTTTGTGTAAATGCACGCAGTAAATGCCATAGAAAAGAAATCAAGTAACAATTTTAGTAGGATTTTGAGGCGGAATTGCCTGATCCTTTATGGCTTGTGCGAAATTGCAGTTATTGAGCAGACTATTTTGTGTAAATGCACGCAGTAAATGCCATAGAAAAGAAATCAAGTAACAATTTTAGTAGGATTTTGAGGCGGAATTGCCTGATCCTTTATGGCTTGTGCGAAATTGCAGTTATTGAGCAGACTATTTTGTGTAAATGCACGCAGTAAATGCCATAGAAAAGAAATCAAGTAACAATTTTAGTAGGATTTTGAGGCGGAATTGCCTGATCCTTTATGGCTTGTGCGAAATTGCAGTTATTGAGCAGACTATTTTGTGTAAATGCACGCAGTAAATGCCATAGAAAAGAAATCAAGTAACAATTTTAGTAGGATTTTGAGGCGGAATTGCCTGATCCTTTATGGCTTGTGCGAAATTGCAGTTATTGAGCAGACTATTTTGTGTAAATGCACGCAGTAAATGCCATAGAAAAGAAATCGAGTAACAATTTTAGTAGGATTTTGAGGCGGAATTGCCTGATCCTTTATGGCTTGTGCGAAATTGCAGTTATTGAGCAGACTATTTTGTGTAAATGCACGCAGTAAATGCCATAGAAAAGAAATCGAGTAACAATTTTAGTAGGATTTTGAGGCGGAATTGCCTGATCCTTTATGGCTTGTGCGAAATTGCAGTTATTGAGCAGACTATTTTGTGTAAATGCACGCAGTAAATGCCATAGAAAAGAAATCGAGTAACAATTTTAGTAGGATTTTGAGGCGGAATTGCCTGATCCTTTATGGCTTGTGCGAAATTGCAGTTATTGAGCAGACTATTTTGTGTAAATGCACGCAGTAAATGCCATAGAAAAGAAATCGAGTAACAATTTTAGTAGGATTTTGAGGCGGAATTGCCTGATCCTTTATGGCTTGTGCGAAATTGCAGTTATTGAGCAGACTATTTTGTGTAAATGCACGCAGTAAATGCCATAGAAAAGAAATCGAGTAACAATTTTAGTAGGATTTTGAGGCGGAATTGCCTGATCCTTTATGGCTTGTGCGAAATTGCAGTTATTGAGCAGACTATTTTGTGTAAATGCACGCAGTAAATGCCATAGAAAAGAAATCGAGTAACAATTTTAGTAGGATTTTGAGGCGGAATTGCCTGATCCTTTATGGCTTGTGCGAAATTGCAGTTATTGAGCAGACTATTTTGTGTAAATGCACGCAGTAAATGCCATAGAAAAGAAATCGAGTAACAATTTTAGTAGGATTTTGAGGCGGAATTGCCTGATCCTTTATGGCTTGTGCGAAATTGCAGTTATTGAGCAGACTATTTTGTGTAAATGCACGCAGTAAATGCCATAGAAAAGAAATCGAGTAACAATTTTAGTAGGATTTTGAGGCGGAATTGCCTGATCCTTTATGGCTTGTGCGAAATTGCAGTTATTGAGCAGACTATTTTGTGTAAATGCACGCAGTAAATGCCATAGAAAAGAAATCGAGTAACAATTTTAGTAGGATTTTGAGGCGGAATTGCCTGATCCTTTATGGCTTGTGCGAAATTGCAGTTATTGAGCAGACTATTTTGTGTAAATGCACGCAGTAAATGCCATAGAAAAGAAATCGAGTAACAATTTTAGTAGGATTTTGAGGCGGAATTGCCTGATCCTTTATGGCTTGTGCGAAATTGCAGTTATTGAGCAGACTATTTTGTGTAAATGCACGCAGTAAATGCCATAGAAAAGAAATCGAGTAACAATTTTAGTAGGATTTTGAGGCGGAATTGCCTGATCCTTTATGGCTTGTGCGAAATTGCAGTTATTGAGCAGACTATTTTGTGTAAATGCACGCAGTAAATGCCATAGAAAAGAAATCGAGTAACAATTTTAGTAGGATTTTGAGGCGGAATTGCCTGATCCTTTATGGCTTGTGCGAAATTGCAGTTATTGAGCAGACTATTTTGTGTAAATGCACGCAGTAAATGCCATAGAAAAGAAATCGAGTAACAATTTTAGTAGGATTTTGAGGCGGAATTGCCTGATCCTTTATGGCTTGTGCGAAATTGCAGTTATTGAGCAGACTATTTTGTGTAAATGCACGCAGTAAATGCCATAGAAAAGAAATCAAGTAACAATTTTAGTAGGATTTTGAGGCGGAATTGCCTGATCCTTTATGGCTTGTGCGAAATTGCAGTTATTGAGCAGACTATTTTGTGTAAATGCACGCAGTAAATGCCATAGAAAAGAAATCGAGTAACAATTTTAGTAGGATTTTGAGGCGGAATTGCCTGATCCTTTATGGCTTGTGCGAAATTGCAGTTATTGAGCAGACTATTTTGTGTAAATGCACGCAGTAAATGCCATAGAAAAGAAATCGAGTAACAATTTTAGTAGGATTTTGAGGCGGAATTGCCTGATCCTTTATGGCTTGTGCGAAATTGCAGTTATTGAGCAGACTATTTTGTGTAAATGCACGCAGTAAATGCCATAGAAAAGAAATCGAGTAACAATTTTAGTAGGATTTTGAGGCGGAATTGCCTGATCCTTTATGGCTTGTGCGAAATTGCAGTTATTGAGCAGACTATTTTGTGTAAATGCACGCAGTAAATGCCATAGAAAAGAAATCGAGTAACAATTTTAGTAGGATTTTGAGGCGGAATTGCCTGATCCTTTATGGCTTGTGCGAAATTGCAGTTATTGAGCAGACTATTTTGTGTAAATGCACGCAGTAAATGCCATAGAAAAGAAATCGAGTAACAATTTTAGTAGGATTTTGAGGCGGAATTGCCTGATCCTTTATGGCTTGTGCGAAATTGCAGTTATTGAGCAGACTATTTTGTGTAAATGCACGCAGTAAATGCCATAGAAAAGAAATCAAGTAACAATTTTAGTAGGATTTTGAGGCGGAATTGCCTGATCCTTTATGGCTTGTGCGAAATTGCAGTTATTGAGCAGACTATTTTGTGTAAATGCACGCAGTAAATGCCATAGAAAAGAAATCGAGTAACAATTTTAGTAGGATTTTGAGGCGGAATTGCCTGATCCTTTATGGCTTGTGCGAAATTGCAGTTATTGAGCAGACTATTTTGTGTAAATGCACGCAGTAAATGCCATAGAAAAGAAATCGAGTAACAATTATAATAGGATTTTGAGGCGGAATTGCCTGATCCTTTATGGCTTGTGCGAAATTGCAGTTATTGAGCAGACTATTTTGTGTAAATGCACGCAGTAAATGCCATAGAAAAGAAATCAAGTAACAATTTTAGTAGGATTTTGAGGCGGAATTGCCTGATCCTTTATGGCTTGTGCGAAATTGCAGTTATTGAGCAGACTATTTTGTGTAAATGCACGCAGTAAATGCCATAGAAAAGAAATCGAGTAACAATTTTAGTAGGATTTTGAGGCGGAATTGCCTGATCCTTTATGGCTTGTGCGAAATTGCAGTTATTGAGCAGACTATTTTGTGTAAATGCACGCAGTAAATGCCATAGAAAAGAAATCGAGTAACAATTTTAGTAGGATTTTGAGGCGGAATTGCCTGATCCTTTATGGCTTGTGCGAAATTGCAGTTATTGAGCAGACTATTTTGTGTAAATGCACGCAGTAAATGCCATAGAAAAGAAATCGAGTAACAATTTTAGTAGGATTTTGAGGCGGAATTGCCTGATCCTTTATGGCTTGTGCGAAATTGCAGTTATTGAGCAGACTATTTTGTGTAAATGCACGCAGTAAATGCCATAGAAAAGAAATCGAGTAACAATTTTAGTAGGATTTTGAGGCGGAATTGCCTGATCCTTTATGGCTTGTGCGAAATTGCAGTTATTGAGCAGACTATTTTGTGTAAATGCACGCAGTAAATGCCATAGAAAAGAAATCGAGTAACAATTTTAGTAGGATTTTGAGGCGGAATTGCCTGATCCTTTATGGCTTGTGCGAAATTGCAGTTATTGAGCAGACTATTTTGTGTAAATGCACGCAGTAAATGCCATAGAAAAGAAATCGAATAACAATTTTGGTAGGATTTTGAGGCGGAATTGCCTGATCCCTTATGGCTTGTGCGAAATTGCAGTTATTGAGCAGACTATTTTGTGTAAATGCACGCAGTAAATGCCATAGAAAAGAAATCGAGTAACAATTATAATAGGATTTTGAGGCGGAATTGCCTGATCCTTTATGGCTTGTCCGAAATTGCAGTTATTGAGCAGACTATTTTGTGTAAATGCACGCAGTAAATGCCATAGAAAAGAAATCGAGTAACAATTATAATTGGATTTTGAGGCGGAATTGCCTGATCCTTTATGGCTTGTGCGAAATTGCAGTTATTGAGCAGACTATTTTGTGTAAATGCACGCAGTAAATGCCATAGAAAAGAAATCGAGTAACAATTATAACAGTATTTTGAGGCGGAATTGCCTGATCCTTTATAGCTTGTGCAGTGATACGGTTAATTGGAGCAGACTGATTTTCAGTAGCCAAATCCGCACGCAGTAAAATGCCATGAAAATCAGTGACAATTTTAGTAGGATTTTGAGGCGGAATTGCCTGATCCTTTATGGCTGGTGCGAAATTGCAGTTATTGAGCAGACTATTTTGTGTAAATGCACGCAGTAAATGCCATAGAAAAGAAATCGAGGAACAATTATAATAGGATTTTGAGGCGGAATTGCCTGATCCTTTATGGCTTGTGCGAAATTGCAGTTAATGATCAGACTATTTTGTGTAAATGCACGCAGTAAATGCCATAGAAAAGAAATCGAGTAACAATTATAATAGGATTTTGAGGCGGAATTGCCTGATCCTTTATGGCTTGTGCAAAATTGCAGTTATTGAGCAGACTATTTTGTGTAAATGCACGCAGTAAATGCCATAGACAAGAAATCAAGTAACAATTTAGTAGGATTTTGAGGCGGAATTGCCTGATCCTTTATGGCTTGTGCGAAATTGCAGTTATTGAGCAGACTATTTTGTGTAAATGCACGCAGTAAATGCCATAGAAAAGTAATCAATTAACAATTTTAGTAGGATTTTGAGGCGGAATTGCCTGATCCTTTATGGCTTGTGCGAAATTGCAGTTATTGAGCAGACTATTTTGTGTAAATGCACGCAGTAAATGCCATAGGCAAGAAATCAAGTAACAATTTTAGTAGGATTTTGAGGCGGAATTGCCTGATCCTTTATGGCTTTTGCGAAATTGCAGTTATTGAGCAGACTATTTTGTGTAAATGCACGCAGCAAATGCCATAGAAATGAAATCGAATAACAATTTTACTGGGATCTTGAGGCGGAATTGCCTGATCCTTTATGGCTTGTGCGAAATTGCAGTTATTGAGCAGACTATTTTGTGTAATTGCACGCAGTAAATGCCATAGAAAAGAAATCGAGTAACAATTATAATAGGATTTTGAGGCGGAATTGCCTGATCCTTTATGGCTTGTGCGAAATCGCAGTTATTGAGCAGACTATTTTGTGTAAATGCACGCAGTAAATGCCATAGAAAAGAAATCAAGTAACAATTTTAGTAGGATTTTGAGGCGGAATTGCCTGATCCTTTATGGCTTGTTCGAAATTGCAGTTATTGAGCAGACTATTTTGAGTAAATGCACGCAGTAAATGCCATAGAAAAGAAATCAAGTAACAATTTTAGTAGGATTTTGAGGCGGAATTGCCTGATCCTTTATGGCTTGTGCGAAATTGCAGTTGTTGAGCAGACTATTTTGTGTAAATGCACGCAGTAAATGCCATAGAAAAGAAATCGAGTAACAATTATAATAGGATTTGAGGCGGAATTGCCTGATCCTTTATGGCTTGTGCGAAATTGCAGTTATTGAGCAGACTATTTTGTGTAAATGCACGCAGTAAATGCCATAGAAAAGAAATCGAGTAACAATTATAATAGGATTTTGAGGCGGAATTGCCTGATCCTTTATGGCTTGTGCGAAATTGCAGTTATTGAGCAGACTATTTTGTGTAAATGCACGCAGTAAATGCCATAGAAAAAGAAATCAAGTAACAATTTTAGTAGGATTTTGAGGCGGAATTGCCTGATCCTTTATGGCTTGTGCGAAATTGCAGTTATTGAGCAGACTATTTTGTGTAAATGCACGCAGTAAATGCCACAGACAAGAAATCAAGTAACAATTTTAGTAGGATTTTGAGGCGGAATTGCCTGATCCGTTATGGCTTGTGCGAAATTGCAGTTATTGAGCAGACTATTTTGTGTAAATGCACGCAGTAAATGCCATAGAAAAGAAATCGAGTAACAATTATAATAGGATTTTGAGGCGGAATTGCCTGATCCTTCATGGCTTGTGCGAAATTGCAGTTATTGATCAGACTATTTTGTGTAAATGCACGCAGTAAATGCCATAGAAAAGAAATCGAGTAACAATTATGATTGGATTTTGAGGCGGAATTGCCTGATCCATTATGGCTTGTGCATTGCTAGAATCTGGCACATGGCTTGTGCGAAATTGCAGTTATTGATCAGACTATTTTGTGTAAAGGCACGCAGTAAATGCCATAGAAAAGAAATCGAGTAACAATTATAATAGGATTTTGAGGCGGAATTGCCTGATCCTTTATGGCTTGTGCGAAATTGCAGTTATTGATCAGACTATTTTGTGTAAAGGCATGCAGTAAATGCCATAGAAAAGAAATCGAGTAACAATTATAATAGGATTTTGAGGCGGAATTGCCTGATCCTTTATGGCTTGTGCGAAATTGCAGTTATTGAGCAGAATATTTTGTGTAAATGCACGCAGTAAATGCCATAGAAAAGAAATCGAGTAACAATTATAATAGGATTTAGAGGCGGAATTGCCTGATCCTTTATGGCTTGTGCGAAATTGCAGTTATTGAGCAGACTATTTTGTGTAAATGCACGCAGTAAATGCCATAGAAAAGAAATCGAGTAACAATTATAATAGGATTTTGAGGCGGAATTGCCTGATCCTTTATGGCTTGTGCGAAATTGCAGTTATTGAGCAGACTATTTTGTGTAAATGCACGCAGTAAATGCCATAGAAAAGAAATCGAATAACAATTATAATAGGATTTTGAGGCGGAATTGCCTGATCCTTTATGGCTTGTGCGAAATTGCAGTTATTGAGCTGACTATTTTGTGTAATTGCACGCAGTAAATGCCATAGAAAAGAAATGGAGTAACAATTTTAGTATGATTTTGAGGCGGAATTGCCTGATCCTTTATGGCTTGTGCGAAATTGCAGTTATTGAGCAGACTATTTCGTGTAAATGCACGCAGTAAATGCCATAGAAAAGAAATCGAGTAACAATTATAATAGGATTTTGGGGCGGAATTGCCTGATCCTTTATGGCTTGTGCGAAATTGCAGTTATTGAGCAGACTATTTTGTCTAAATGCACGCAGTAAATGCCATAGAAAAGAAATCGAGTAACAATTATAATAGGATTTTGAGGCGGAATTGCCTGATCCTTTATGGCTTGTGCGAAATTGCAGTTATTGATCAGACTATTTTGTGTAAAGGCACGCAGTAAATGTCATAGAAAGGAAATCGAGTAACAATTATAATAGGATTTTGAGGCGGAATTGCCTGATCCTTTATGGCTTGTGCGAAATTGCAGTTATTGAGCAGACTATTTTGTGTAAATGCACGCAGTATATGCCATAGAAAAGAAATCAATTAACAATTTTAGTAGGATTTTGAGGCGGAATTGCCTGATCCTTTATGGCTTGTGCGAAATTGCAGTTATTGAGCAGACCATTTTGTGTAAATGCACGCAGTAAATGCCGCCGAAAATCGGTAACAATTTTAATGGTATGATTTGAGGGGGCGAATTGCCTGATCATGAAGCGTGCTTCGAAATTGCGAGTTATTCGACGAATTATTTAGTGGCAAATGCACGCAGTAAATGCCATAGAAAGAAATCGGTAACGATTATAATAGGATTTTTGAGGCGGAATTGCCTGATCGCCTTTATGGCTTGTGCGAAATTGCAGTTATTGAGCAGATTGACACGTGTAAATACGCACCGGTAAATGCCATAGAGAAGAAATCGAGTAACAATTATAATAGGATTTTTGAGGCGGAATTGCCTGATCCTTTATGGCTTGTGCGAAATTGCAGTTATTGAGCAGACTATTTTGTGTAAATGCACGCAGTAAATGCCATAGAAAAGAAATCGAGTAAGAATTTTAGTATGATTTTGAGGCGGAATTGCCTGATCCTTTATGGCTTGTGCGAAATTGCAGTTATTGAGCAGACTATTTTGTGTAAATGCACGCAGTAAATGCCATAGAAAAGAAATCGAGTAACAATTATAATAGGATTTTGAGGCGGAATTGCCTGATCCTTTATGGCTTTTGCGAAATTGCAGTTATTGAGCAGATTATTTTGTGTAAATGCACGCAGTAAATGCCATAGAAAAGAAATCGAAGTAACAATTTTGGTAGGATTTTGAGGCGGAATTGCCTGATCCTTTATGGCTTGTGCGAAATTGCAGTTATTGAGCAGACTATTTTGTGTAAATGCACGCAGTAAATGCCATAGAAAAGAAATCGAGTAACAATATTTGTATGATTTTGAGGCGGAATTGCCTGATCCTTTATGGCTTGTGCGAAATTGCAGTTATTGATCAGACTATTTTGTGCTAAATGCACGCAGTAAATGCCATAGAAAAGAAATCGAGTAACATATATAATAGGATTTTGAGGCGGAATTGCCTGATCCTTTATGGCTTGTGCGAAATTGCAGTTATTGAGCAGACTATTTTGTGTAAATGCACGCAGTAAATGCCACAGACAAGAAATCAAGTAACAATTATAATAGGATTTTGAGGCGGAATTGCCTGATCCTTTATGGCTTGTGCGAAATTGCAGTTATTGAGCAGACTATTTTGTGTAAATGCACGCAGTAAATGCCATAGAAAAGAAATCGAGTAACAATTATAATAGGACTTTGAGGCGGAATTGCCTGATCCTTTATGGCTTGTGCGAAATTGCAGTTATTGAGCAGATTATTTTGTGTAAATGCACGCAGTAAATGCCATAGACAAGAAATCAAGTAACAATTTTAGTAGGATTTTGAGGCGGAATTGCCTGATCGTTCATGGCTTGTGCGAAATTGCAGTTATTGAGCAGACTATTTTGTGTAAATGCACGCAGTAAATGCCATAGAACAGAAATCGAGTAACAATCTTAGTATGATTTTGAGGTGGAACTGCCTGATCCTTTATGGCTTGTGCGAAATTGCAGTTATTGATCAGAATATTTTGTGTAATTGCACGCAGTAAATGCCATAGAAAAGAAATCGAGTAACAATTTTAGTAGGATTTTGAGGCGGAATTGCCTGATCCTTTATGGCTTGTGCGAAATTGCAGTTATTGAGCAGACTATTTTGTGTAAATGCACGCAGTAAATGCCATAGAAAAGAAGTCAAGTAACAATTTTAGTAGGATTTTGAGGCGGAATTGCCTGATCCTTTATGGCTTGTGCGAAATTGCAGTTATTGAGGAGACTATTTTGTGTAAATGCACGCAGTAAATGCCATAGAAAAGAAATCGAGTAACAATTTTAATAGGATTTTGAGGCGGAATTGCCTGATCCTTTATGGCTTGTGCGAAATTGCAGTTATTGAGCAGACTATTTTGTGTAAATGCACGCAGTAAATGCCATAGAAAAGAAATCAAGTAACAATTTTAGTAGGATTTTGAGGCGGAATTGCCTGATCCTTTATGGCTTCTGCGAAATTGCAGTTATTGATCAGACTATTTTGTGTAAAGGCATGCAGTTAATGCCATAGAAAAGAAATCGAGTAACAATTATAATAGGATTTTGAGGCGGAATTGCCTGATCCTTTATGGCTTGAGCGAAATTGCAGTTATTGAGCAGACTATTTTGTGTAAATGCACGCAGTAAATGCCATAGAAAAGAAATCTAGTAACAATTTTAGTATGATTTTGAGGCGGAATAGCCTGATCCTTTATGGCTCGTGCGATATTGCAGTTATTGATCAGACTATTTTGTGTAAATGCACGCAGTAAATGCCATAGAAAAGAAATCGAGTAACAATTATAATAGGATTTTGAGGCGGAATTGCCTGATCCTTTATGGCTTGTGCGAAATTGCAGTTATTGAGCAGACTATTTTGTGTAAATGCACGCAGTAAATGCCATAGAAAAGAAATCAAGTAACAATTTTAGTAGGATTTTGAGGCGGAATTGCCTGATCCTTTATGGCTTGTGCGAAATTGCAGTTATTAAGCAGACTATTTTGTGTAAATGCACGCAGTAAATGCCATAGAAAAGAAATCGAGTAACAATTTTAGTAGGATTTTGAGGCGGAATTGCCTGATCCTTTATGGCTTGTGCGAAATTGCAGTTATTGAGCAGACTATTTTGTGTAAATGCACGCAGTAAATGTCATAGAAAAGAAATCGAGTAACAATTATAATAGGATTTTGAGGCGGAATTGCCTGATCCTTTATGGCTTGTGTGAAATTGCAGTTATTGAGCAGACTATTTTGTGTAAATGCACGCAGTAAATGCCATAGAAAAGAAATCGAGTAACACTTTTAGTAGGATTTTGAAGCGGAATTGCCTGATCTTTTATGGTTTGTGCGAAATTGCAGTTGTTGAGCAGACTATTTTGTGTAAATGCACGCAGTAAATGCCATAGAAAAGAAATGAAGTAACAATTATAATAGTATTTTGAGGCGGAATTGCCTGATCCTTTATGGCTTGTGCGAAATTGCAGTTATTGA
>JAQBSW010013805.1:0-7500 GCA_029291075.1 Eudiplozoon nipponicum | reverse complement strand
GATTATACTTTCCGTTCATGCTGCCTTTGGTTTATCCTTCTGGTCACAACTGAACTAATTTGTTACTAGGTTCGCAAAACCTAATACATACTTAAATAATTTAATTGTGTATTATTTGTTGCGCACCAGTAAGCACGAATCGAATATGCAGGTGCTTATACGTTCCGTTCATGCTGTATTTGGTTTACAATTTGGTCAAATTTAACTATTTAATACTAGGTGCTGAGCACCATTACACATATATATATATATATATATATATATATATATATATATATATATATATATAAACAATAGGCATAACCTGATATTAACTATTTGTAGAAACACCAATTTATTTAAATGAGTGCGTGTTCTATAGGATCACCAATCCCATTGTATCTAACCAGTTGCACAATATATAAAGGATGCCGTCAATCACCATATCAAATTTTCCATCAATTTTTTAAACATTAATTAGAAAAAGTTGCTAAAAGTTCAGTTGTCTGAAAAAATTGAATTGGCATGGTCATAAGCATATACAGATATCAATAATCATGAACTGGAAAAACGAAAATTTGAATTGATTAGTGTGAAAACTAAAAGACTACTTATGTTGTTTTAATTTGAATACGATGATGATTTTAATTCATAGAGAACTTAAAATTTTGTTTACGTTACATAGGGATATGAAAGGCCACATTTCCTAATTATAAAAATTTGGAGAATTTAAGAATCTTTAATTCTTTTCGAAATACAATTAAGTCAACTCGGACCATTCGTGTAGTAAATATTTATTAAATGAAATTTGGTTTGACTCAGGCGGAATAGCTTAATTTTGGTTTGCATATAACCACTTAGTTTGAGAGGTCACCGAAATATGGATGATTGTATTTGATCGTTAAAATAGCGCAATTACTTTCAAATAAAAATAGCGTTACTTCTACATCAAACATTGGCACGATTACTTTAAAACGCAATGGAAAGAAATAAAAACCTAATCATGTAGTCAATTGTTTCAGGAAAAGGTTTCAGCAAATGACTAAAAGCAGCTAACGGAGGAGCGACGCATCTTATGAGCCAACCGTCTTAAACTAATAAGTGCTGGAAAATCTACGTAATGTTGAAGTATTAGCTAAAATAAATAAAATGCTTGCTGAAAGATTACAAGGTTAAGTGAATTTTTTGATGAATATTATTATTTATTATCGTGATTTGAATTAAAACATGATAGCTCCCTCATGCAAAAAGGCACAGTCGCGCTCAGTTTGATTATTTTAGTAAAGATGTTCAAACGAAATAAGCTTTTGTTATTGCATTTAGTAATTAATCTGAATGCTACGCCTGGCGGACATACGTGCGGTGTTTCGACGATGTGTTGCGCAATTGCAGACGTGTATTCACCGTTTGATTTGAAAGAGGCGTTTAATTTACAATGTTCTTTCATTCGAGAAATTAATCATCTGGTCGATTCGACCTACGTAAATTGATCGAAAACTTGCGCATGTATATTGGTAAATAATATTTGATGTCGACATTAACGGTCATTTCCCTTTGATTGCTGGTATAGGCAAGTGTTTTACTCTAAATATCAATCGTTGTTTAGCTGCATTAAATGTGCGTGTTAATTCCGCTTCAACTTTCTTTTGTGCCATTCGGGAAAATGCATTCCCCTTAAATGGGCTGTTCAGGTAGACTGTTTTCTTTTCTGACCCGTAATACATCTGTTTTTGTTTAATTCCCCTTTTAATAATTGATTCAATTAATTGTCTTGGATAGCCATTAGACATTAAATTGTTTATTGCTTTATTATATTCATTTTCTTTAGAATCTTGACTAACCAGCCCGACAATTCTTGAAAAGCAGCCACGAACTGATGATAATTTATATTGAAACGGCACAAAACTGCTGTAATGCAAATACTATACCGACCATTTTTGTTTATCGTAAATTGTTCTGTTTAATTTACCATTAGTTTCTTTCTTTAATAGTACATCTAGGAAAGGCAGACCATCATATTTCTCGTGTTCTGACGTGAAGCCGATATTCTTATGTGCTTAGTTGAAACTTCGAACAAGTGTTCGTGATTGTGACCTGTTCTTAAGGACAAGAAATATATCATCCACGTACCATTTATATTGAGCAAATTTACTTATGTCACTCTTTAATGGTGTATTCTCTAGATGTCCTAGAAAAATCTCAGCCAACACTGGAGATAAGAGGCTCCCCATTGCCACACCATTAGACAGTTTATAAATACTTCCATTAAAATTAAATGCATTAACAAAAGGAAGCTAGCCACATACGAAGCCTTATGGATTAACAAATTGCAACCGGATTTATGCAAGCAGAAGTAGCATGTTCAGGCATTGAGCTAGAACTGGATGTAACGCACGTAATTGATTGGTTTCCGTTTTTCACACTCTGTCTATGTTTATACATCTTGTTCTGCTTTCCAATTGGTATATAAAGATATTTTCATTAGTAGATACTTAAGAAAATAATGAGAAAGAAGTTTTTTTGTATCTGATAAAGTTTCGTTTTGATTTTGCACATAGGTAGGGTACAATGAATTTTAATAAAGCTAGCATTTCAAAAAAATACACAAGTAGCCATACAAGTGAAATGTTTTCTTAGTTTCATATTTGATTACTGTTAATGTTTGTAGGAAGAAAACTTTTAACTAGAGATTTTATGGATTTTATGGACATATGTTTTGGTTATATCTATTTTAAATTTTCGAAGGAATATTATAATAAATTTAGTTGAGTACAATTTGGATTCTCTTTGTCGTCTCCGATTTTAAACAACTTTATTCACTAATTGAAAAATAATCTTTTCGTTATAATTCCACTTAAAACCAAATTTTGTATACAATTCTTGAATAACTGTCTTGGAATTTGAATAAACAGAGAAGACGAAAGGAAAAATTTCCTAAGCTTAGCTAATCAGTTTAATGAACTCAAATTCGTTTTGGAAAACTATTGAATGGGTATCTTATCGTTTCCGGATACGAAATAAATATGAAACTGTCCAAAATTAAGAGGAGATGTTTATAGAAAATTTACTATTTTGGTATCCTTTCCAGTTTTAAATGAAACCGTCCGTATGGGACACATATTTGTATCTATGTATCTTTGTCAATTAGGGGACAGACTAATTAACATAAAACATAGAATGTTGAATTTAATAGATTTCGAGAGAAGACAATAAGTACTCTCTAAAGTTATTAGAAAAAAATCTGGTAAATATCACAAGTAAATTTAATCGTATGCTACAGTATCTTTACCATGATATAACGAAGCAGGATCGTAGAGTTAAGGTAATACCAGAGACCGAACTTTCAAAACAAAGTTAGAAAAGTAAAGCATTGCGTACATCAGGAAGCATTCAATTCTATGTAAGGACTTCAAATTTATTTATGTGAGTGAAAACATGGGCTGAGTTAAGGTAAGATAAAATGAGTAAAAATGGTTAACGTAACAGCGTATACCTACTTTCAAGTCAAATCATCCATATTGGATTACAATATGTATCTTTAAATCAGTGACAATTAGTAGCCTGTAGCTAACAGAAAAAATTTTTAGAAAGAATTAATTTATTGTACAACGAGAAATAATCAGTATTAATATTTATCTTTTTTAGTCACACAAAGCAACTATTGTAAAATCATAGGTAAATTTAATCAAATTTTACAATGCGTTAAAACTGAAGGAGGGACACAGGGTCAAGTTAATATTTTCGCCCAAGCAAACCAGGAAAGTTAAAGCAGTAGAATTAGAATTCTATATAAACAAATATTTTGCAGACAGTTCATTACCTCATCAGTAAATTTCTTAACGAAATACGTAAGAAGAAATATTTAGAAACATCAAGATTGTTAGAAATCGCATGCGAGTTTGTGAAATAATGAATCTGGGTTAAACTGTGCGCCTAGTCAAAGTAAGAATAAGAGAAATCCGAAGAATATTTAGGTAATGAAATGTTCCCAGATCTCATCTTGAAGGTCACTCTGTAGTGGCAGGATATATAATTAACTGGAAGAAAATACAGACACAGCGAAATGCAGTCGTGACCAAACAACGAAAGTGATTTGGAAATATGTCAAAATTAAGTATGGGAAAGATATAATGTGTGGAAAAGCGATAAAAATATCACTAGTTTCCAATTAGATCATAGCACTAATTAATTTTGGTAAACGAAGATTTCATGATTGTGGATCTGCACTTAATTCCAGTAAACGTTTAGTAATATTTGGATAGAAATATCTCAAATGGGACTGTATAAATTTACAAATTGTTAATCAATTATTTACGTCAACATTTTTAAATTAAATCCTTCATCAATTATTACCTTATTCTATCTCTTTATTTTAATATTATAACCATTGTTAGTATACATTTATCTTAATTATCATCTTACCAAACAATGATTGTTCCTTTATTAGTTAATTTACCCAGCATTCTTGTTTCGCCTTCATTTATTTTAATTTCATTAATAAATAAAGCATTTATATTTTTTTTTCCATTGTACCCTTTTTATGTGCAAAAACAAAAAGAAATTTTATCAGATATAAGAAAATTTTCTTTCGCATGGTCTTCTCAAATATCTACTTATGAACATATCTTTATATATAAATTGGAAAGCAAAACAAGATAGAAATACGTGAACAAAGCGAGTGTGAAAAATAGAAACCAATCAAATTGCGTGCGTCACATCCAGTTCAAACTCATTGCTTGTACGTGCTTCTTCTGCTTACATAAATCCGGCTGCAATTTGTTTATCCATAAGGCTTCGTATGTAGCTAGCTCCCTTTTGTTTCTGCATTTAGTAATTACATTGAATGCTACGTCTGGAGAACATACGTGCGTTGTTTCGATGATGTGTTGCGCAATAGCAGACGTGTATTCACCATTTGATTTAAAACAGGCGTTCAGGTTGCAATGTTCTCTCATTCGGGTAATTAACCGTCTGGTCGATCGGCCTACGTAAGTTGATCGACAACTTGTGCATGTATATTCGTAAATAATATTTGATAGCGACATTAACGGCTGTTTCTCTTTGATTGCTGGTAAAGGCAAGTGTGTTACCCTAAATAACACTCGTAGTTTGGATGCATTAAATGTGCGTGTCAATGCTGCTTCAACTTTCTTTTGTGCCATTCGGGAAACTGCATCCCCCTTAAATGGGATGTTTAGGTAGACGGTTTTCTATTCTGGCCCATAGTACGTCTGTTTCTGGTTAACTCCCCTTTTAATAATTGATTCAATTAATTGCCTGGGATAGCCATTAGGCATTAAATCGTTAATTGCTTTATTATATTTATTTTCTTTAGAATATTGACTAACCAACCTGTCAATTCTTGAGAAGCAACCACGAACTGTTGATAATTTATATTGAAATGGCACAAAACTGCTGTAATGCAAATACTGTGCAGACCATGTTGGTTTATGGTAAATTTTTCTGTTTAATTTACCATTAGTTTCTTTCTTTAACAGTACATCAAGGAAAGGCAGACAGTCATCTTTCTTTTATTTAATTTTATTCAATTCAACGCATTTTTTACATTAACGGAAAATGAACTCAAGCAAAATTTTGAAACACAACAAACCATTTGAACTTATCCACAAAGAATAAAATGCTCTATTAATGTATCAGAAAGATTCATTGGATAACATGCTACTAAAATTTAAATGCAATAAGCGCAACGCAATTGCAAAATTATTTTAATTTGTTCATTTATATGTTGTGTAATTGTCATTAATTTTTCCTTTTTCTGAATATTCAGTGACTTAGTTTTGTTTATAGTACTATTCCCATGAGCAGTCTAAAAAAATTTCGTCAGAGCCAAAAATTGCTTGTTTCAAATTGTATCACCAAGTATCTAGAAATGAACAAACAAACATATATTCAAAGGTAAAACTACAGAATATATATATATATATATATATATATATATATATATATATATATATATATATATTGATGAAAAATTTCAGGCATGCAAACCAGGTATTTGTTGTTTTATATAAAGGGCTTCATAAATAAATAATAATTTTTCTGAATTTTTTATGTAGAGTTGAGAAAATGGTTAAATTGACTGGGTGCCCCATTTTCAATATATGATCGGAAATAACTGATTTCCCTGATGTAACCAAGCGTTTATTAATCAATTTCTGCGGTGAATGTTGCTAGATTCTGCTACTAACTTGCTTCTTCTTAAATCCAATCTATGTGCTACAGCACATACATGAGAATATGTAAACTATGATTGATTTGGGGAGACTTGGCAATTGATTTTTGGCATCCAACTTCACGATTCTCTTCGTACTAAATGTGATACTAACTTTAACACTAGGAAAATTCTCCTTAGTTGTTGTATTAAGCCGCCGTGCAATATTTGAGGTCGGTACGTCGCCTCTAAATGGTAAGTTTAGGAAAACCTGCTTGACGATATCCTCTTTAGAGCGAATCTGTTGTGGTCTGATGTTGAAGTCAATGAACCGCTCTGGACTGTTTCTCATTAGCACAATTTTCATCAGGTAGGCCAGTTTTTCCTCGATCTTGTGCACAGAGCAGATATTCCTGGTTCTGTTTGCTAGGTTGTCAACTTAGTTTCCTTTGTGGGCTTTTGGCACACTGCTGTTGTAATGAATGTATTGCCTGGTGAAAGTGGAAAGTCTATGTTCAGTGTCAAATCCACATTTACTTCTCGAGTGAGTTTGATGTCAATGAAGGGAAAACTATTGTCTTTCTCTACATCGAGAGTGAATTCAATGTCTGGATCGGCTCCATTGGCTTTCTTAATAATTTCAGGTGGGTCTGCTTCTTCTGGGATGACCAATAATACATCATCAACGCACCTGTTGTTGAGTGCGTTCTGTTCAATTATATAGCTTAGGCTCGTTTTTTTCAAGATGATACATACATACATCTGCCAGGAGGAATGCAATGCAGCTCACCATATATATGCCATTGGTCTGAGGGCAGTATTTCCCTTCAAATGTCAATTACACGATTTTTGTACATGCTAATGTGAGGTTTTTGATGTCATTGAGGTCTATAAGGAAATCTTAAAACTCATTTTTAATGAGATCCAACAAGATTGTCGTTTTCTTATTCTGAATGGTTGTAAATAAGGATGAGACATCAAAATAGGCCATTTTAATATGTAGAATGTTTTCTTTATTCAGTTCATCTGATAGCTCGAAAGAGTCCTTAATATTGTTTGCGTTTATGATATGTCATAATGATTGAAGTAATTTGCAGAGAAACTTAATTGGTTTATGTTGCATTAGATTATGTTGATCAAAGACAATAGGCTGCATCGGAGGAGCTCTTGAGGCTGTCAATACTATATGTTTTTATGGTTTTCCGTACAATCTTGCGGTGTTTGTTCCGACGGGTTTTGCCTTTTGGATGTCTTCTATGAGTTTTGATCTATACCGGAATCAGCTATCGTTGATAAGAGTTGTTTTCCAACTTTTTCTGAATTGCATTTATTCTTGATTCGATATTTGT
>JAQBSW010013804.1:0-13042 GCA_029291075.1 Eudiplozoon nipponicum | reverse complement strand
AAATCATGTGTTTATAAAAATATCAATCTATCTATACTTTCTGATCTTTGTACTGACGTACTCCTCGGTCATGACTTCCTTGGATTGCATAAAAGTGTAAATATCTCTTTTGGTGGTCATAAATCGTCATTCACCGTCTGTTTATTGAAACCTACATCTGTTACGTCCCCGCCTCTTTTCCACCATTTAACTGCTAACTGGAGGCCTATTGCTACGAAATCAAGGAGGTACAATCGAATGGATGAAATATTTATCCGGGATGAAATAAACAGATTAGTTTCTGATGGCATTATCGAACCTTCAACATCCCCGTGGAGAGCACAAGTTCTCGTGGTATCGAATGAGAATCACAAGAAACGTATGGTTGTGGACTACAGCCAAACGGTCAAAAAATTCACACTCTTAGACGCCTATCCTTTGCCGAAAATAGACCAAATGGCTGAAACCATTTCAAAATATCATATATTCAGCACTTTGGATCTCAAAAGCGCTTACCACCAAATACCTATCCAAGAACATGAATAGGTATTTACTGCTTTCGAAGCGTGTGGACGCTTGTTTCAATTCCGTCGCATTCCCTTCGGAGTGACGAATGGTCTCATGTTTCCAAAGAACTATGGATCATATAATCGCACAGGAACATCTCACAGATACATTTGTCTATGTGGACAATGTGACAGTTTGCGGGAGAGATACGCTTGAACACGAAACAAATCTCAACAAATTTCTTAATGCCGCTAAAAAATATGGATTGACCTTAAATGAATCAAAGAGCATTTTCGCAGCTAAAGAAATTACTCTCCTTGGTTTTCAAATATCGAATGGAAAAATTAAACCTGATCCTGACCGATTAAAGCCTTTACAAGATCTCCCACCACCGTCGAATGTGCAATCGCAACAAAGAATTGTGGGATTTTTCGCTTATTATTCACCGTGGATCTCCAACTTCTCCGATAAAATTCACTCACTCGTTCATAATCGAACTTTTCCTTTGCCCGTCTCTGTGAAACAAAATTTCGATGATCTTAAAAAAGAATTATCCGTAGCAACTCTAGCTTCTATTCGTTGTGATATTCCGTTTGTCGTCGAAACCGATGCTTCGGACGTAGCTATTGCTGCCGACTCTGACGCTACGCTACAAATCGCAGTGGAGGAGAATAATATGATTGTTTATTTGTACACACATTTATATTCACACCGTTCGTATACTAACATGTTTTGCTTTGTCTTTTGGCATCTATATCTGCATTATATGATGAATAAAGCCTAATATTTTAGGCAACTCTTTCTTCTGGTTTCCGACTCAATCTGCCCGTTTGCTGTGCTTGTTACTGTGATTCAGAACAATCTTAAATGTCACAAAGCCGCATGCCCTGATTATTTGCTTCCGTGAATATTTAAGGATGATGGCGATATAATTTTGGGAGCGTTGACTACCATTTACGTACTATATGGAATGAAACGAGTCGACCATCATTCCTTCCTCTTAAAAGTATCCTACATTTAGAGGGTGCGAATTTCATACCGAGACGGAATGTCTGTTAACATATTCAAGGTGGCCTGAGCAGAATCGTCTACAAAGTCAAGATCGAATATTTTACAGCTCGGTAGAACTTCAACATTTGCAACCTGAATGTGTTGAAGAGTGTTATTTAAGATAACATCGATTAAAAAATTAAACAAAAAAGGGGTAAAGTGGACAGCCATCACGAACATTACAGCTAGTTGTAAAGTAGTGCGTTAATGCAGTGTAGACCTTGATGCCACCAGACGTATTTGTGTAGAGACTGCGCATAATATTAACAAACTCTGAGGGCCCACCACTTTTCGACAGAAAATGGAATAATATATTGCGATTCACCGAGACACATGCACTCCTGAATTCAAGAAAGACGACAATTGTTGGACGGTGACATAAATGTCGCTGTTCAAGAACTTGTCTTAACGGAAAATTATTATCTATACAAAGTCGTCCTGATCGGAATCTGCTCTGGTCTTCTCTAGCGTGTGATTCACGTGAAGCGCTAAGACGACGTAGGATAATCGAAGCAAATAGCTTAGACACGACTGGAATCAGGCTTAAAAACGGTGGGTATCACAGGAATTAAGATTTCCTTTCTGGAAGATAGGAATGATGGTTGACCCATTCCAATCAAGTGGTACAGTCTCCTCGTTCCATATAGAACAAATGTTTCAAAAAGAACGCCAATCTAGAAATAATTGCTACATGATCTATTTGAGCCAACCGTTAACCGGGAGCTGGAGGTCGTCATGTGGTGCGACGTCTAACAATATTTTTGAAGTTTGTTACACTTAAATATAATCTATACTTCGCGCAGATATTAAAAATTCGTTAACCATTATCGTTGCGCGTCGAGCTTAAAGTGTATCCTCCACCTAAATGAAACTCTGCGTTACTTAAGTGCCAAACTTGAACATTCAAGTCACCCATAACCAAGACTATATTTAAACATAGTGCTCTATTTAGTAAGGAACTTAGTATGGATTAAAAATCGTCCATGCTTTCTTCGGTACTGTAATCAGTAGGAGCATATGTGGATACAACGTTGATTACGTTTTTTGCGTTGATTTTATTAAATGTTTTTAAACATGCCGCATAAAGTCTATTATATAAAAGGATCCATTCAATTAAGCAAGGACAAAACCAAAGCACCATTTACCGACTTGAGAAAACTCCTTTGAACCAGATGTTCGAAGCCAATAACACGTAGATAGGGATTGTGAAACCAGTTCTGTACTGCACGTAGTATCCTTTATTCTGGTTTCAGTTAGGCAACATGCATCGATTTCTAATTTATCTAATTAAAGTGCAATAGCTTCTTGAATGCGCGGGTGGTGGTAACAATTCTTTAAATCAAGTTGGCGAAGTTGAAGTAAACACCAATCCCATTGTAGTTAACCAGTCGTCGAACAACATAACCAAAACTACCGCCAGTCGCAACGCACTGACAACGCACGTACAATGTATGCAAAACTACTAGAGGTGAGAGCCGCATATCTCACTTTGCTTTCCATATATATTCAGTACGGTTTGATCCTCGATAGTGAGTTTGCCGTCGTACTATGATGATGAACAAGGAAGGTCGAAACGTGTCAGTGCGTTGCGCCTGGCGTTAGTTTTGGTTGTTGTTCAAAGACTGGTTAGATTCAATGGGATTGGTGTTTATTTAAAGCTCGCAAGCTTTATTTAAAACTGTTTTAATATCCGCTAATTAAAAGCGCATATGCTAAAACCTAATCTAGGTGTAATGAATGATAGTCTACTTAAACTATTTGCGATATTTGGCAATCCGATATTGGACTCAGTGATATGATCAACATCAATCATATTCATAGTATCTAAAAGAGCGTTATTGTTAGATTGAGAGGAGGAAAGGGAAGAAAAGGAGGCAGGATCGGAAGCAAACTTGCCAGCAGTAGCCCGATTTCGCTTATTCACCCCACCCGGCTCAGCAGATAAGGCGACGTTTTTCATACTGCGCGACTGCCGACAAAGTATGTAATCATTGTAATTGGTACCGATTATGGTCATATGTGGAATTTAAAGATGGTATGTATTCAGAGTTTTCCTACACATATGTGAAAACATGCAATAGTGAAGCTATATATATATATATATATATATATATATATATATATACATATACATATATATATACATATATACATATATATACATATATATATATATATATATATATATGTAATGTGTTTGCCTTGAAGTTGCATTATCGAAGACTTTATTTGAAGTTGGTTTTGCGTATGCCCTCATTTCGATTGCCCAGTAGAGCTCTGTTCTCTCATCCAGCACCAAATTGGCGTAAGAAACAAGGTTGGGCAGATTTTGACATGGCAGAAACAATTGAAGTCACTTACATCCAAATTGGGTATTATAGGACCCACCCGTCTGCCAGGATGGGGCCCTCGTGCGCATCATAGTTCTTGGTTAGAAACCCATACCGATATGGCATCGAATCGAGCTCAGTGGCGATCTTGTTGCAGATGTCTAGTAGAATCATCTTCGTAACTTTATTTTATTAGTATAGCAAAGCTAACTGTGAGGTTTGGTTTGTTTATGACGTGATACAGTGAAATACGCAAGGAAGCTATATTGCCCGAATGCTAACTTGGCCATAATGGTGTTGTGGAGAGGTTTAGGTTGCCTCATTTCTGTGAGTTATCCTGATAAATTTACTCATAGTAGCAAGGTTTCTTCTCTCTCTCCCTCTCTCTCTCTCTTTCTCGTAAATCTCACTAATAATTTGTCTAATTTCACTTACATACTTTTTCACTCCTTATGGTTATGTGGCAGTGAAACATTAGTCACTTGCTTTTTGTGTGACTGGACATGATATATATATATATATATATATATATATATATATATATATATATATATATATATATATATGTATATATATACAAAGCGTGTAAAAGATACAAACATTATGGAAGCTGTGTTAGTACCTGATACCAACATTATGGCTGCTGTGTCAGTAACTGATACCAACATTATGGTTGCCGAGTCGGTACATGGTACCAATACAATGGATTTCAAGGTTTGCCAAAGTTCACCAAAATTGAGAATTACAACTATTTATGAACACATTTTACTCCAGCAAATCCATACACTCTGGCCTTCATCGATATCAGTTATGACAATTTGCGGTAACCCTGGCATCATTCAATTAAATATACATTTATTATATACTGCTAGTTACTCCGAGCTAATGCATATGCAGTTGTGTAACAGGTTTTGCGCACCAGGTAAAAATTAGTTCAAAAATCTCCAGAAGGATAAACCAAAGACAGCATAAACTGAACGTATAACCTCATGTACACATTTGTTTCGTGCTTAATGGCAACTTATCAGTAGGAGCCAGAACTGCGTCCTATACCCACTATATATTTAGGTACGGAATGTACCTTAGCAATGGGCAGTACAAACTCCCTAACATCAAAACTGACAATTAAAAGTACCTGCTTTTGACAACCAGTGTTGGTACCATCCACAGACTCGATATATATATATATATATATATATATATATATATATATAATGTTTGCAGAGTTTACATTATCAGAGACTTTATTTGAAGTTGGTTTGCGTAATACTCTCATTTCGATTGCCCAGTAGAGCTCTGTTCTATCATCCAGCACAAAATTGGCGTAAGAAACAAGATGTACAGATTTTGACATAGCAGAAACAATTGAAGTCACTTACATCCAAATTGGGTATTATAGGACCCACTCGTCTGTCAGGATGGGGTCCTCGTGCGCATCACAGTTCTTGGTTAGAAACCCTTAGCGATATGGCATCGAATCGAGCTCAGTGGCGATCTTGTTGCAGATGTCTAGTAGAATCATCTTCGTAACTTTATTTTTATTAATTATAGCAAGCTAACTGCTTGAGGAGTTTAGTTTGTTTATGACGTGATACAGTGAAATACGCAAGGAAGCTATATTGCCCGAATGCTAACTTGGCCATAATGGTGTTGTGGAGAGGTTTAGTTTGCCTCATTTCTGTGATTTATCCTGATAAATTTACTCATAGTAGCAATGTCTCTATCTCTCTCCCTCTCTCTCTCTCTCTTTCTCGTAAATCTCACTAATAATTTGTCTAATTTCACTTACATACTTTTTTCACTCCTTATGGTTATGTGGCAGTGAAACATTAGTCACTTTTGACTTTTGTGTGACTGGACATGATATATATATATATATATATATATATACAAAGCGTGTAAAACATACAAACATTATGGTTGCTGTGTTAGTACCTGATACCAACATTATGGCTGCTGTGTCAGTAACTGATACCAACAGTAAGGTCGCCGAGTCGGTACAAGGTACCAATGCAATGGATTTCAAGGTTTGCCAAAGTTCAACAAAATTAAATATTACAACTACCTATGAACACATTTTACTCCAGCAAATCCATACACTCTGGCCTTCATCGATATCAGTTATCACATTTTGCGGTAACCATGGCATCATTCAATTAAATATACATTTATTATATACTGCTAGTTACTCCGAGCTAATGCATATGCAGTTGTGTAAGAGGTTTTGCGCACCAGGTAAAAATTAGTTCAAATATCTTCAGAAGGATAAACCAAAGACAGCATAAACTGAACGTATAATCTCATGTACACATTCGTTTCGTGCTTAATGGCAACTTATCATTAGAAGCTAGAACTGCGTCCTATACCCACTATATATTTAGGTACGGAATGTAGGAAAATTGGGCAGTACAAGCTCCTAACATCAAAACTGACAATTAAAACACCTTTTTGACAACCAGTGTTGGTACCATCCACAGGCTCGATATATATATATATATATAGTGAGTTTGTTTTAAGGTCGCATTTGCGAATAATTTAAATGAAGTTAGCTTCACTAAGGCAAGTTTACACATTCGCATAGGAGATAGTAATTTCCAATTATGCCACATTCCTCAACCTAATATATAGTAGGTATAGGACGCAGTACCGGCTCGTTTGTAAGCAGGAAACGAATGTGCATATGAGATTATTCTTTCCTTACATGATGTTTTGATTTGAGTTTTCTGGTCATAATCGAACCAAATTGTTACCAGATGCGCTACACTTAATACACAATCTGAGATAAGAAAATTCCAGGACACCGAAAAAATTATAATACAGAAATCCAATTGTAGTCTGATACAATAATTTAACGGATAAAACAAAAATACATTTATATCAAATTTGTTTCTACCCAAGCAACAATATCTGTGTGTAAATGAATAGTATGAGACGACCAACCGCATTAAATTAAAGTCAGCATGAGCAGAAGGTACAATATCATGCGCGCATTCGTTTCGTGGTAACTGGTCACTCATAAGCAGGAGCCGGTATATATATATATATATATATATATATATATATATATATGTGTGTGTGTGTGTGTGTGTATTCGATCAAGAAATGTGGAACAATTGGACGGGATAATCTCCTATATGAATGTGTATAAAAGTAGTAGTAGAGTTAACTTTATATGAAGCCTTCGACAAAGCGACTCCAATGCCAATTCACGATGTATGAAACATACTGAGTCTGTAAAGGGTACTAAAATTATGATTTCCGGGGCGGTGCATAGTATCAAAGCAATAAATTTCAAGACTTGCTCAATTTTACCAACAATGATATTTACAACTTCTGATCACCTATTATTCCATAAAATCCACACACTGACATTTTTCGATATCAGTTTGCACCTTTAGCGATAAACATGACATTATCCAAGTAAATATATAAGATTTATATGCTAATTGTTGCAGAAAACTAACATGTATGCAACTGTCCATTACATGTTCCGCCCCTAGTAACATTTCCGTCCAAATAGAACCAGAAGTGTAAACCAAAGTCAGCGTGAAAAAAGGGTACTGCGCCTCATCAGTAGGAGCCGGTACTACGCCCTATACTCACTACATATTTGTTCAAGGAATTGTGGGACCATTTGATTAATTCTTTATTAGGTACGCCCAACCTAATTCACAATAGTATATATAATACTTATCCGCATGAAACAGTATATAACAATTATATA
This sequence comes from Eudiplozoon nipponicum, assembly GCA_029291075.1. Lineage (NCBI taxonomy): Eukaryota > Metazoa > Platyhelminthes > Monogenea > Mazocraeidea > Diplozoidae > Eudiplozoon > Eudiplozoon nipponicum. The sequence continues at coordinate 5,452 of JAQBSW010013804.1, read as the reverse complement.
TTTAATCGAGCGATGCCATAGTTACCGTGAAATGTAAGAGCTGTTAGCGATCGATTCCAGAATTTATTGGTTTTCTTAAGTAACAGGTATTCATAAGTAATTGTAATTCTCAATTTTGATGCAATGGAGCATGTCTTGATATCCATAGCGTTGGCACTATGTATCGGCTCGGCAACCATGGCGTTAGTATAATGTATCGACTCGAAAAACAGTTTTTGTAATCTGTACGGGCTAGTTATATATATATATATGAGGAATGGCTTTTAAAAGCGTACCGTCGATGAATTTATATGAAGTCAACTACACTACTGCTCGTAGACACATTCATATAGGAGATTATACCTTTCGACCATGCTGCATTCCTTATATAAAATTGCATATATATAAGTATATAGTTCAACGAAATAATATTATATAACCAAAACAGAAGACAATTTAGGAATTTCATTGAAGTTTGACCACGTATCTTTATTGTCGCTCGTTTTAATCGAACTTTAATTGAGTCAAGAAATAGAAGCGACATGACTGTCTGATTTAATTATCAACAAAATCACTCAATCTATAAATTTACTACAGATTATATTTTAATCCAATAAAGATTTATATTCATTATGTAAGTAAGCAATAGTTGGTTATCAATGGTAATACCGAAAGAACATTGGCGTGCAGTCTACAGTTTCAAAAGAGCACAATATATAATTAAAAAATAAAATGAAATCCAGCCAATTCATATGCAATTGAACCGAGTATATAATGTATGAATAAAAATTCACTTACACCTTTTCTTGCAGTAAACCATAAATAAAAAAAGAAAAGAAAACTCCAAGAGCACAAAATACAAGCAAGCTTTTAAATTACAGACTCATTTTGAAATCAACAAATATATACAGCTAAACTATTATTATGCCGGAAGCAAGCAAAATTCAATACGTCGTGCCAATAAAGCCCACATCTATTTTTTTAAAATAAAAGATAATATATCAGTTTTTAAAAGAAATATAATGACCAAAAAGAAATTAGTTGCATTTAAAATAAGTATAAATATTCTGCGAATCGAACACATTTAAACAAATCACTGCAACTAATGTGACGTATCATTATGTAACGGCTCAGATTATTTTGCGGACATATTTCCAAAATAAACGCCCCGGCTTCAAGTAAATGCCGTACGACGTTACAAACTCGGTTAAGGTGCTCTGAATAGAGATTAGTTACTGATATGGGGGCCCTTAAGAGGGCCTTGGCGGCGTTCGCGTAAGTTATATATATATATATATGTAAGTTGATGTTCTGTTCCTTGGGTGGACTCTGGTTGTGGTTCCTGCTGTTGTTATCATGTGAAGACAACTTGGTTGAAGTTCTGCATTAATTGGCTCGTCTTGCTGGCTGAAGTGCAACACGGTGAGTCACGAATGTTGCCAATTGTTGGTGAAACAAATCAATATCCAGCGTAGGTATTGATAGCCGACAGCACGCACATGTGTAACACGAGGCAGAACGCAGGTACGACCAACTGATTGCATGGTAAATTACCGTCTTAAATAGCATGCAATATGTGTACTTGCATACTATTGGTTAAACGTGGTTAAACGTGGTTAAACGGAAATTTGCATTTTTCTCATTGGTGCAACGTAAATAAATTTGAATTTAATTTACGCAATATGTCGGCGATTGATTTGTGCCGTTAAAACACTTTCCTCTCTGAAAAAAAGAAAAAAAATATTCCTCTCTGCGAGGCTAGATAAGAAATGCATGACAGAGTTCGAACCAAGTTAAGCAAAAATATGATGAACCATAAGTGCTGGGCTTAAATATGCTTGTTGGTTGCTTCAACAATGATATGATGCCAATTAACCATTAGGAATTGCTACACAAATTGTTAGCTCTAGTGGTCGGTCATAGCACGTGAGGCAAAATAGAGCAGTGTAAGTTTTTGGAGCCACAGCGTGAAGATTTCGAGGTAAATCGCCTCTGAATTTGCCAGGTTTAAGATAAAAACCTAAGCAGGTTGGATCGTTGTCAATGTGTTTTTATACGACCAAAGGAGCTAGAGTGCTCGACGTTGTGGTCATGACATTTGTAGAGTGGTCTTTGTGCAATTGATGAAGTTGAGATATCCATTGAAAGTGGCCTGTAACATGATATGAAGCTGATCACTACTTAGTGTTGCTACACGAAAGCGTTAGCTCTAAGTAGCTAGTCATACCAAAATCGGCAGTGTAATGTCATGTGTGAGAAATACATTATAATGTAAAAATATATACATTAAAATCAAGGGTAACTGCATAAAAAAATATGTACACGAACATTGCCTCAGAGATGGCATAATACCAAAGAACTGTTAAAAAATGCTACACAATTGTTAGCTAAGAACAGCTGGTTATGCCACGTGAGACAAATAACGAAAGGTTAAAAAAAATTTTATAGTTAATGTTAATGTTTAAAAAAAATTAATTACGCGTTATACAAAGCAGGTTATTGAGATTGTGGGCAGACGGAGCCTGAGACATGTGTAGAAGGTTGAACGCTCTCAGGATCAGGTGGTTCGATAAACGGTTTCAACCTGTCTATGCTTACTGATGTCAGTGTAGCGCCTTGCATAATGATGAAGTATTTTGGCTGTCTGAGTAAAATCGGGTAAGGACCGCGATGCTTGGGTTGTAGTGGTGAAACAGCATTATTGTTGCGAACGAGTACTCTCTTGCAGCTGTGGAGCTGTGGGTGAACGAAGACTGGACGAGGCGTGTGTCTCGGCTGCTGTTCGGACATGTTACCGAAATGAAGTCGAAGGCGGGTAGCTTCGTCTTTTGGGTCATCTTGTGCCGGTAGTAGACGTGGGAGCTGACTAGGCAGGCGTAGATCCATGCCATACAAGAGTTGTGACGCAGATGTTTTAATGGATTCACGAGTACAGGAACGCATGGCAAGCAGAACTAAAGGTAGTGCATCGACCCAGTTGCCATTAATGGACGAGGATGCTAAAGCTGCTTTGAGTTCCCTAGGCATTCTCTCTACCATGCCATTAGCTTGGGGATGGTAGACAGTCGTCTGGCGTAAGATGCATCCCATGTACCGCAAGGTGGTTTTGAAACGATCAGATGAGAAGCAAGTGCCTCTGTCCGTGATGACCTCATTCGGAACACCATAGTTGGATATCCATGCAGAGATAAAACCGTTAGTTACTTCGTCTGCAGAAATGGTGCCAAGAGGTAATGCCACAGGCCACCGTGTAAATCTATCGATCATAGTTAGAAGGTAGCTGAAACCTTGAACCTTTGTCAGATGAACTATGTCGATGTGGACGATGGCTAAGCGAGAAGTAGATCGAAAATGTTGCAACTTAGAACGAGTGTGTCGTGTGATCTTGTTTTTCTGAAAAATAGCACACTCTGAGACCCATCGTTTAACATTCTGCCTAAGTCTGTGACCCCAGAAACGATCTGTAAGAAGTCGGACAGTCGCTTGGCTTCCTGGGTGAGAAATTGAGTGAATTGAGTCGAAAACTTTTCTCTGAAGGCTGGTCAGCAGAACTGGCTTGTTGGGCTGCGTACCCGTGAAGTAAACAATTGGTAAGCCTTCCCACAGACGGCATATGAACTTGGTTAGGTGACGGGCTATTGATCTTTGAATATGAATGTCACCGTGTTGTTCAGTTCGCAGGAGAGTTGGCGTTAGTACAGGTTCACTGAGTGCCACGGAGTTGACAGTGAGTGGTGATGGCGAAGGTGGTTGTAGAGAGACGTCTGGCCTGGACAGGGCATCTGCAATGAAGTTCTGTTTGCCCTTGACGTGAAAGACGTCAAATTACCATTCGCTTAGACGAGAAAGCTGTCTTTCCACTCTGGCAGGGTACTTGGCGATAGATGAAGTTGCGTTTCGAAGTGCGCTAACTAGTGGTGCATGATCTGTGAAAAAACAAATCTGCTACTGCCAATGATGCTGATAAAATGGCGCACTGCGTCGTGGATGGCGAGAAGTTCTCGGCCGAAAGTGTCGTACCTCGTTTCTACTGGTTGGAGAGTACGCGAGTAGAAACTAATAGGCTTCCGAACTCCGTCGATCTCTTGTTCCAAAGTAGCTCCAATAGCGAATTCAGAAGCATCTGTCGTGAGTAGAAATTGCTTTTCGAAATCTGGATGCGTTAGCATTGTGGCATTTGCTAACGAGTTGATGGCAAGTCGAAGTAATTCCTCGTCTTCGGATGACCAAGCAATGATGGAATTCTTGCTAAGTCCTTTTCGGTTCCGCAGGTGCCTGCACAAAGGATAAAGTTGTTTTGGAAGTCCTGGAAGGAACTTGCGATAATAGTTTAGTACTCCCAGGATTTTCTGCAAATCGCTCAAAGTCCTTGGTGCCTTGATATTCTTGATTGAATTCGTCTTTGACAGCAACGGTTGAATACCTTGGGCCGTGATACGATGCCCTAAGAAGTCGACGGATGAAGTTGCAATCTGCGTCTTGTCAAAGTTGATCTTGAGTCCGTGGTTGGATAAGCGTGAGAGGACATTTCGTAGATGTTTCGCATGAGATTCTAGTTCTGGACTGAATACCATAATGTCATCGAGATATGACATACAATAAGCAGAGTCGTTGCGAAGTATGTTGTCTATGAATCTTTGAAATGTCTGAGTAGCACACTTAAGTTCAAAAGGCATGTAAAGATATTCAAAAAGGCCAAATGGAGTGATGACTGCAGTTTTCTCGATATCCTCTGGTGCTACCGGTATGTGATGGTACGCTTGTCTGAGGTCAATCACTGAGAAGAAATTGCTGCCGTTGAGTTTTTCAAATAAAGTGTTGATATTTGTCATTGAATTTAGCTTACGGTAGACTCCACAGGCTCTGTACGATCCGTTTGATTTTGAGACTAAGTGCAATGGTGACGCCCATGAACTTTTCGATGGTCTGATGATTCCCTCTTCCAAAAGCCTTGAGAATTCTTCTTGGGCAGCTTTCAGCTTAGCAGGAGCCAGTGGTCGCTTCTTGAGTGCAATAGGTTGTCCTTCTGTGATGATATGATGCATCGTGTTGGAGACTCGTAGCTCTGACTTGTTAAGATCGAAGAGCGATTTGTATTTTCGAAGAGCTGCTGATATCTCTGCTGAATGATGCACTGGGGTTGGCTGAATGACCTGTAACTCCAAACGCTCGGAGGCAAGTGTCCAAAAGCTTTGTTCAAGTCCGGTGGAGAGGTCGATGATCTTTTGATTGGCAAGATCAACAATAAGCCGAAATTTCAGAAGGAAATCAAGGCCTATTATATTATGTGAGACCTTGGCAATGATGAAGTTGTGGGAAAATTCACGTCGTAGACCTATGTTGAGTGTGCGGTATTGGCAGCCATAAGTTGGTATGGGCTCGCCTATAGCTGTTGCGAGAAGAACGCCTAGCGACATCTCGGCCATTGAATCACCTTTGAGAACTGAGACTGCCGCACCTGTGTCTACGATGA
>JAQBSW010013803.1:0-13044 GCA_029291075.1 Eudiplozoon nipponicum | reverse complement strand
CAGTTACGTCATTTACATTGAGTGTGTTTAAAAAAAACGAATAGTTATTGCATGCAATTGATAAATTATTATTTAGCCACTCTGGTCTAAATTAGTTAGATGAAAACAACAGTTATGAAAATGCACACACACACACACAAGTGACACACGTATAACCAATGAAAGGTCAGTCTGGGGTATATAAATATTCTGACTAGAGGAAATAACGCGCTTGCTTCATTTGTTTCGTGAAATGCATCTGATGAAGATCTTCGGTAATGAAGATCGAAATATTATGGAAAAAGAAAATTACTGGAACAATGAAAGCTGCGTTAGTCAAAACGCAGATCAGGTAACATAATAAAACTACCGTCAGTCACACGTACTGACGCGTTTCGACCTTCTATGATCATCATCTGAGTGGGGCGGTAAACTGACTAACGAGGATCAGACTGCAATGGTTGCTGAATGGAAACACACAGTAAATCGCTGATACTATTATTATTTATAATAATAATAATAATATTAATTATAATAGGAATAATGACAGAAATAATAGTTTGAATGAAAGTCTTGTAAAGTAGAATGGCTTGATCTGGTGAGAGTGAGAAAATGTGAGAGAGAGATAGAATCAGATAGACGGATAGAGAGATGGAAATATAGAGTGATAGAAAGGTAGAAAGATAGAGAGATTGAGAGAGAGAGAATCAAAAATTGATCTCTTCACCGGACATCCACAAGGAATTGTGAAATTGGAAATAGAATTTCTTACGATATCTGTGGCAAAATATCCAAGTTATTTAGGAAATACCAGAGTCTCCTAACGTGAAACGTGGCCCCTTTTGTTTGGTAATTTAGCAAGCATTAACTGCAATTAGCTGATAATGAGCTTGGCGCTTATCTCAGGCCAGCAAACCTGATGTAATCAATAAGAATTTGGTGGTTGACCGAACAATGCCTAGTTTCGGACTAAAATATATCGACCTGTATTTATTAGCTCCTGTTGACTGTTAGTTAAAGTCAAACACAGAGTAGAAGAACTCAGTAGGAAATACAAAATCCTATAAATCAGTTGTTCAATCTTGACATTTCGCACATAAATTTGTGCTTAATTTTCTACTCTGACAAGGCGGTAACTGTTTATTATGTGTTGTACATAGTCATTTGCAGATATGTTTAAATTGAAATGAAGACTGTCACATTAAAGACATTTCGCTGGACTACGGTACGTAAAAATGTACTTGAATTAAATCTTGTTTTTAATAATTCATGCATCCTGACTGCGATTTTCGTATGTTTTTGTCTTAATTGTTACTTTTAGACCATTAGGTAGACAATTCTATGCTAAAATAATTTATTTTTATTCATTAAAAACATCACTAATTGCGCGGCTAGAGTTAACAGTTCTTTAAATCAAGTTTGCGAGCTTGAAGTAAACACCAATCCCTTCAGTTAAGGCCAAATAAAATCGGCACAGCTGGAAATTTGAAGGAGTCAAGATGTTACCGACCCAGGCGTGCTATCAATTGTCTGGCACAAGAAAATGGCGCAGCGATTACACACAAGATGGACAGTACTGTGCATTATAAGTCAACATTTGGTCAATTTATTTGTTCATCTCATTTATGTTGACTTATAAAAACGCGAAGGAGTTCACTAAACTGCCATGTCAAGCGGTTACTTTCCTGCCTAAGTGGTAATGTTTCTGCTAGGAAATAAAGTAAATTACTTCTTGACTTAATTCGTCGCCAATGAGGGCTCCTTCGCCTGGCTCTAGCAGAATCCTGATCTGTCTTCTGCTTAGACCGACTCCTCCAAACGTATTTGTCCCGGAGAAAACGCAGGCTCTTATCAAAGTTTACGCAACAAACTAGTATAATTTTCACTAACCAGGTTACATTAGTTGGTAAATAACTGAAATTTGTGTGCAGTGTAGTGTGCGGTAGGGTGGCTCGCTGGTTTGAGCACCGGACTCCGAAGCAGACGTGCCCAGACACGTTTTGCGGATGCCCACAATCTTTTTTTGCCCAGTAGAGCAGTTTTCTCTCACCGAGCGCCAATTTGGCGATAAAAAAACAAGGTGTAACGAAACATTTACAGTCAACTGAATCCAAACTATGTTGTATAGAGCCCACCTGTCTAATGAGGTGTGCATAATATTTCTTCGTTGGAAAACCCTACGCGATATGACACCGAGTCGAGCTCTGTGTGCGAACTTGTTGCAGATGCCTAATAGAATCATCTTGGTAACTTTATTTCCTCAGTAGGGCGGAGTTGGCTGAGTGGTTTGGCTTTGTTTACGACACCATACAGTGAAAACCTCACTGAAGCTTTGTTACTTATGTTGCTCTTCCTTAATGCTGACCTGGCCATAATGGTGTAGTGTAGAGGTTAAGTTTGCATCATTTATGTGTGTCATCTTGATAAATATACTCATAGTAACTAGGTGCTCTCTCTCTCTCATAAATCTCACTAATAATTTGTGTGCCGGTAGGCAGAGTAGCGCTGATTGATATACCAATCAGGCTGGATGTTCGGCTATCAAAACTGCTAGGTATAATGAGTCCGAGGAGTCGCTTTGGCGACTTGCGAAGTCCGTCCGTTACAATTTGTTAAACTGCTTTGGCTTGCAGCCATAGAAATTTCGTTGTGACGACCGGCGGGCTCAAGATAGTCTACCCTGGAATGGTAGCATGGACCTTGCCGGGTAAAAAAAGTGGCACAGACATCATCCCGTGTCATGTGAAGCCTCGAGTTTGGTCTAACTGCGCAGTAACTTTTACTGTTAAGTGTGTAGTGACAGAATGATAGCAAGCGTTCAAGTTTCGGCTGCTGAAGGAAACTTTGGCCACTGGCATCTGGGTAGATAGGGCTCATCAGCCTTGGTTGGCAGAATATCTAGGAGAAGGAAAACTGCGAATACAAACCATCCTCACTAGGAATGGGTGACATAGTGTTCTTTTACAGTCCACTTGTAACCATGAAACATACAACTTACAGTGATCACATACTGCATCGGCCGTCGCGCAGTATAAAAAGGGTAGCCTTATCTGCTGAGTCGCGCAGGGGGGATAAGAGATATCGGGCTACTGCAGGCAAATTTATCTCCGATTCTGCCTCCTTTCCGTCCCCTTCCTCTTCTCAATCTAACAATTACAATCTTTTAGATACTATGAATATGGTTGGTGTAGATCATATCACTGAGCCCAATACCAGGTTGCCAATTATCGAAAATGGTTCTAGTAGACGATCATTCATTAAACCTAGGTTAGGTTTTAATGTAGGCGCATTTAATTTGCGAACATTAAAACAACTTGGACAGCAAGAATCTCCTGCTCGTACGTTGGATAAATTAGAAATCGACATATGTTGCGTATCTGAAACTAGAATACAGGTTCCTAAGTGTAGTACAGAACTGGTTGCACCATCCTTATCTACGCGTTATTGGCTTCGAACATCTGGTTCCACGGAGTTCTCTGAAGCCGGTTGGGTCGTTGGTGCTATCTTCAGCGCACGAGCTGAAGCTTGCTTAGTTGATTGGATCCCTTTAAATAGTCGATTGTGTGCGGCACGTTTAAATACATCTACTAAAATCAAAGCAAAAAACCGTTATCATCGTTGCCTCTTCGTTGTATCTGCATATGCTCCTACCGATTGCAGCACAGAAGAAAGCAAGGACGCTTTTTACTCCGAATTAAGCTCCTTACTAAGTAAAGTACGAAGTTCGGATATAGTCCTGGTTATGGGTGACATGAATGCTCAAGTTGGTCGCTTAAGCAACATATAATTTCATTTAGGTGGAAGATACACTCTAAGCTCGAGTCGCAATGATAATGGTGAACGGCTTTTGGATAGCTGCGCTGAACATAGATTATATTTCTGTAGTACAAACTTCAGTGAAGTGTTAGACCTTAAGCTAACTGGAGTCCTCTAGCACCTAGACAACTGTGGACTCAAATATATCATGTAGCAATTACTTATAGATGGCGTGATTGCATCCAGAATTGTCGTTCTTTTTGGAAAACTTACGTCGACTCGAACCATGCACTTATCCGTTGTAGATTCGCACTTAAAGTTTCCGGGAAGCTAATTAAGAATAAACCCCAAATTGATGTAGGCAAACTCGAACAACCGTCCTTCCGACAAAATTATGAATATATTCTAAAGGCTAATCTAACTGGTCTGGATGGCGAAAATCCGAATATACTTTGGTCCGAGATAAGTTCCACTATACACAATGCAGGTACTACTGTATGTGGCATTGTAGGCACCCAAAAAAAAATCATTGGCTCTCTGTAAAATCTATGGAGATACTCGAAATAAGGCGCCAAATTCCACATATCTCTGATTATAATAAACCACGTCGCAATATAAGACGCCAAATTAAGCGCAGTCTAAAAGTCGATCTCGAAAACCTTTTGACCAGAAAGACTGAAGAAATGGAAGAAGCATTCGCGTCAGGTAATAGTCGCTGTTTGTTCCAATCAGTCCGAGAAAGTTATAAGTTAGCGAAACTATAAATGATAGTAACAACGAATTAATAACCGATAAAATTAGTCGTCTTGACAGGTGGGCTGAACACTTTAGAGATCAATTTTCTTGGCCACCCGCGTCAGTTCCGATTTCCGAAAGCATGTCTGCATCAACAGTGTGGAATGTTAGTCCCGAAGAACCATCCGTGTTAGAAGTACGCGATGCAATCCTATCTCTTAAACGCCGCAAAGCCGCAGGCCCCGATGATTTGCTTCCAGGATTGGTTAAGGATGATGGCGATATAATTTCAGGAGCGTTGACCAAACTTTTTCATACTATATGAAATGAGAAAACCGTACCACTTGATTGGAATGAGTCGACCATCATTCCTATCTTCAAAAAAGGCAATCGTAATTCATGCGATATACATAGTGGTATAAGCTGGGCTCCGGTCGTATCAAGGTTATTTGCTTCGATTAACCTACATCGTCTTAGCGCTTCACGTGAATCACATACAAGAGAAGAACAGGCCGGATTCCGCGCAGGACGAGGTTGTATAGATAATATTTTTACGTTAAGGCAAGTTCACATTTGCCACAAGTTGTGTTTTACTCCTGTGCGTATTGTGTCAACCCTGAAGATGAGACTGGAAATGAAGTCTCGAAATATCGGGCAAAGAACAATGGAAAATCTTGAACCAAAGTCATTTTCAGTCAATCAGCTGATAGAAGGCTCAAAAAGAGGGTACAAGTGAGAACCCATCAATCGAAGCCAATAAGCAGAGCACCTGAAAACGATCAAAATTCAAGATTTTACCGACCTAAGAGTGCTATCTATTGTTCCGCACAAGAAAAATGCGGTCAAATCCACAACAAGAAGGACAGCACTGCGCACGAAAAAATATCATTCAAATTGTATAGATAATATTTTTACGTTAAGGCATGTTCTCGAACAGAGACATTTATATCACCGTCCCAAAATATCCCTGCTTTCTAGACTTCAAGGGTGCATTTGATTCGGTGGATCGCAATGTTTTATTCCATGTCTTGTCGAAAAGCGGTGTGCCCACTAAATTTGTTAATATTATACGAGCTCTCTACACAAATACTTCTGGTTGCGTTAAGGTTTACAACGAATTAACGCATAACTTTACAACCAGCAGTGGTGTTCGTCATTTTGTTTAATTTTGTAATCGATGCTATTATGAACAACACTCTTCCACACATTCAGGATGCAGGTGTTGAAGTTCTCCTGGGCGGAAAACTAGTCGATATCGTACTATTATTCGATAATCGAGATGCTTTCCAGACCACCTCGAATAGATTAACATACGTCGTTTCGTCTTTCGATATGAAATTCTTACCCTCTAAATGTAAGATACTGTTACAGGATCACCCACCACTCACTCCAACGTTGCGACTGCAGAATGAAGATCTAGACATAATTGACTAGTTTAGATATCTTGAGAGCTCTATCAATAACTTAGGCAATATTTTCGACGAAGTTAGACTACGAATTGCGTAAGCTAGAGTAGCTTTCTCGAACCTTCTTCATTTATGGAGAAACTCGAATATTTCACTTTGCCTTAAAGGTCGTGTTTACAATGCATCTGTACGCGCAGTCTTACTACACGATAGTGAATCTTAGCTTCTTAGAGTTGGTGATTTGTGACACCTACAGGCATTTGATCATTGTTATTTGAGAAGTATAGCACATGTTGGTTATCAACAACGAATAACTAACGTTGACATCCGTAGACGTATTTTTGGATCTGACAGTAAAAGCTCGTCGTTAGAAAAACAAATAAGGCTCCATCAACTTCGTTGGCTCGGTATGTCTTTAATTCGATTGCCAAGTAGAGCTGTTCTCTCATCCAGCACCAGATTGGCGTAAGAAACAAGGTGGGCAGATTTTGACATGGCAGAAACAATTGAAGTCACTTATATCCAAATTGGGTAGAGTATAGGACCCACTCGTCTGCCAGGATGGGGTCCTCGTGCGCATCATAGTTCTTGGTTAGAAACCCTTAGCGATATGGCATCGAATCGAGCTCAGTGGCGATCTTGTTGCAGATGTCTAGTAGAATCATCTTCGTAACTTTCTTTACTTAGTAGGGCAAAGTTAGCTGCGAGGCTTGGTTTGTTTATGACGTGATACAGTGAAATCCGCAAGGAATCTGTATTGCTGATGTTGCCTTGCCCGAACGCTAACTGGACCATAATGGTGTTGTGGAGAGGTTTAGTTTGCCTCATTGCTGTTAGTTATCATGATATATTTCCTCATAGTAACTAGGTATTCTTTCTCTCTGTTTGCCTCTCACTCTCTCTCTCTCTCCTCTCGTAAATCTCATTAATAATTTGTCTAAAATATTATTTCTGTTGTTATTTATATTTTTTCCAATCCTGATTGTTATATGGCAGTGAAACAATAGTCCCATTTGAATTTTTTATGGCTGGGCATGATGATGATGATGATGATGATGATGATGATAGTGATGATGATGATGAGTAACTAGATGCTCTCTCTCTCTCTCTCTCTCGTAATTCTCACTAACAATTTGTGTGCCTATATTATAATTTTCATCGTTATTTATAAAAACTTTCTTGTATTTTGTTTCGGTTCTTATGGTTATATGGCAGTGAAACATTAGTTACTATTGATTTTTGTATAACTGTGCATGATTTGAAACCATATTAGAATTCTCTAAATCAAGTTTCCGAGTTTGAGATGCACACCAATCATATGCTATCTTACAATTAATTCTGAAAAACTATACAGATATTGATTGATTAATCAAGTTTGGCCAACTCGATCGGATGCATAGAATTGGCCAATTGGGAATGAAGATTAATATTTTGTGATAAAATTTTGGAAAACTAAATGACTTATTAAGTGTAAGCTTCATGCAATGGATTGAGGATCAATACATACATAATCATACATTCGTCTAGGAGATTGTACCGTCCTATTATTCCACATTCTTCTACCAAATATATAGTGGTTAAAGGGCGTAATACCGGCTCCTACTGATGAGTCGCCACTAAGCACGAAACGAATGTGCATGAGATTATACTTTCCGTTCATGCTGCCTTTGGTTTATCCTTCTGGTCACAACGGAACTAATTTGTTACTAGGTGCGCAATACCTATTATATAATTGAACTAAATGACTAATTTGGTGGAAGCTTCATTCTTAAGCACGGATGGATTGATAATCAATAACTGGCGCGGTATATTTTCAAACTTTTTATTGATTTAATTTAGTTCAAACGGTAAATGATTCGATTGATTGCGCGGGTGGTGGTAACAATTCTTTAAATCAAGTTTGCGAGCTTGTAGTAAACACCAATCGCATTGTTTTTAACCAGTCGTCGAACAACATAACAAAACAACCGCCAGCCGCAACGCACTGACGCGTTTCAACCTTCCATGATCATCATCAGAGTACGACGGAAAACTGCATATATATATGGAAAGCAAAATTAGATATGCGGCTCTCACATCTAGCAGTCTCGCATACATTGAACTTGACTGGAAATGCCGGCTGCACAATTTCTATGCAGTCACGAACATTAACTGTTTGTAGCTTTCGCCACACACATATATATAGACAATACAATTAAAAAATAATTGATTGCGCGGGTGGTGGTAAAAATTCTTTAAATCAAGTTTGCGAGCTTAAAGTAAACACAAATCCCATTGTATTTAACCAGTCGTCGAACAACATAACAAAACTACCGCCAGCCGCAACGCACTGACGCGTTTCGACCTTCCATGATCATCATCAGAGTAAGACGGCAAGCTGACTATTGAGGAGCAAACCGCATTGAATATATATGTAAAGCAAAATTAGATATGCGGCTCTCATCTCTAGCAGTCTCGCATACATTGTACGTGACTAGAAATGTCGGCTGCACAATTTCTATGCAGTCACGAACATTAACTGTTTGCAGCTTTCGCCACACACATTTGTATGTAGTACATTGATTGTGCTGGTGGTGGTAACAATTCTTCCTTTTACTATTGTGGCGGGCTGGTTTATTAATGGGCATTTTTTGTGGTTTTTGCTCAGTTAACCGAATAGCTGGAGGGGCGCACACCGTTAAATTGGATAAATTCGGGGAAAGTTAACCTTGTTTGCCTGCGCATCTCCTATAAATCATGGCCAACACTGAAACGTGCGAGAGAAGTTGCCCTTCATCACGTGTATCGGCTCAGACTAGCGAGCTGGGGAAAGCTGGCGGAAATGACGTGGCAGAGGAAAGCCAAGATTGTAAAGCGTTTGGCGTAAACGAGACAGTTACGCCTCCGGTTGACTGTAATGATGGCGTGGGTGCTTCGCAGTTGCGCGCACATTCCTCAGGAATCCGACTGCTGCCAAAAGGCGCGGTTTGCAGGACGGTAAATTGGATGAGCGTTTGGCTTGGCGCTCCGCCGAGATTACGAGGTAATTGATTCGGATTTGCATTTATCCCCACCCTCTGTGAGCACAGAGCCTGCGTCTTTCCATTACGCGGCTGATTACACTTACCTGCGCTACATTCTATTTGGGGCGATATTCATCGCCTTCTGTTTCGCGTCTATTAAACCGCCTTACTCAATCGGGTTACCTAGCAGAAAACTAGGTTGTGTGGCTCCAGACAGATAGGCGAAATTCAACATGAACAAACGGCGTAATCTCGTATGCACATGTGCTTCGCTCTGTCCGTCGAGTCATCGGTAGGCCTGGAATCCGTTGTCTATATACATATCTATGGTCAGTTGAATTTTGCAAGCAGTCAAACTTTTGTCCACACCTTTACCTGTTGTGTATGTAGATGCGGTGTCCATTGAGCGCGCCGGCTGGTCCGATACGAGTTATGACAAACCCCAGGTGTGCGTCAGAATTGAATGACAATAGTGAGGTTGCGTGAATCGGGAAAACCGCTTAGAACATTATCGGCAGGGTCGAACAGTCCAACTGCGATAAATATTGATTTTTCTTTGTGACTCAATTCAAGTGGCTTTCATTTTATTGCCTTCTAAAGAAATGATTTTGTGTTCAGCCGTTTGAGTTAATTAAATTGAGAAATACCGGGCTTGCTGAAGCTTAGCTCAGATCTGATCTATTACTGCTTCCATACTTGCATGTTGCGTATATTCTCGTCTTTTAACCTTATTTCGTCGCATGGTTTCTTCCGCACACACACACACACACACACACACACACACACTTGATTGTAATCCTGACATCAAATTTCACAAACCCCGTACGTTTCTAATTGTGTGATTAGAGATGAGGCGACATGATGCACACGTTTTGTATAAATCTAGTCTACATTTTTTGTATTCAGTTGTGAATTATTTAACTTTTTTTCCGAACTCGGCGTCCATTAAAACGATCAACTCTCAAGCATCTTTATGTCGTGCAGTTCTATTCTTCACTCTGTGGAATTAGCTATTCTACCATCACTGGTTCTAGCGCTTCCTGAATACATTGAACTCTTGCGCTGTACGCTTACAGTAGATTATCATCAATAAAAGTGAATCAGCCGTTAGTTTCGATATCAAATATTATTTACCTATATACATGCGCAAGTTGTCGATCAACTTACGTAAGCCGATCGACCAGACGGTTAATTACTCGAATGAGAGAACATTGTTACTTAAACGCCTGTTTTAAATCACATGGTGAATACACGTCTTCTATTGCGCAACGCATCATCGAAACATCGCACGTAGACGTAGCATTTAAAGTAATTACTAAATTCAAAAACAAAAGGGAGCTAGCCACATACGAAGCCTTATGGATAAACAAATTGCAGCCGGATTTATGCAAGTAGAGGAAGTATGTTCAGGCATTGAGCTTGAACTGGATGTGACGCACGCAACTTGATTGGTTTCTATTTTTCACACTCTCTCTATGTTCACATATTTCTATCGTGTTTTGCTTTCCGGTTTATATATTAAGATATGTTCATTAGTAGATATTTGAGAAGACCATGAGAAAGAAAATTTTCTTATATCTGATTAAATTTCTTTTTGTTTTTGCACACAGGAAGGGTACAATGAATTTTATTAAAGCTCGCATTTCAAAAAAATAAATATAAATATATCTGTCTTGAATGAGGATACCACATTTGCCACAAATTGTACTGTTTTTTGCGTACGCAGGTAGTAGCTTTGCACGGACAGTTTCACAAAGATCCGATTGATCACAATTTCCAATTTTGTTTTGTCTTTGATCGGGCTGAGTTTTTATTCGTCCAAATGGAAATGCGGTTCTATCACATCTTTGTTTACCGGCGACGTTTCGGTGCCTACTTTCCAGCACCATCCTTAGGCCACAATACACAGCACAATACTCACAATAGCAGATTTAAGCAAATGTGGTAACCTCGTTCCAAAACCATTCTATTTATATATTTTTTGACTCAACACTAGTTTTAATCATAGAATTTGTCTCAGTAACTAAACTCAATATATAACTATTTATAATTAGCAGACCAATCATTACCTCAATTATCTCAAATTTCCGGTATACATAATCTCATCTCGTATGCAGAATATTGTAGGGGAGAGAGACAGTATCGAACCGTTTCTTATTTGTTATAACTGTATTGCTACTATGTCACGGTAATCAAAATTCCAAAATGATAAAACTAAAACCTTGACTGTCATATGCTGTATTTTATTTAAAGCCGGGAACTCTAATGTATACAATGGTGTATGAGGTATTGCGCACATAGTAACAAATTAGTTCAAATATGGAGCAGCAAGTTACTTAGATGAAAGGAGAGTGAATGTCATAGCGAGGCTTAGGTGAAAGATTAAAGAGAGAAAGGTAGAGATAGTATGGACAACTAACGGTTTTCAAAACTAATCGTAATAAAATGCGAAGTTAATCAACTCTTAGAAATAATTGCATAAGAATATATGCTCATATGACTAAAATAATTCATTATACCTATATACATATATATCTAAATATAATATCGTAACACTACATATTATATATATATATATATATATATATATATATATATATATATATATATATATATATCTAGGACCAACGTATTATTCATTGATTAAGATATTCACACCTTACATAAATATATAAAATATAAGCAACAGTGTGAGTCAAATGTCTCTAATCTAATGTCCTATCTACTAACCCTTGCTAAATCTGTATACCCTCTTCTGGAACATTTTATTGAGAAAGATAAGTATATAGGAATTGATATTGGTACAGTTCATTCGCAATCAGTTCTCTATAAGCGAGGTTTTTTACTTAGGTTCCCACTTAATTCAGGTTCCGCAGCCTCACGTTTTCTGACCGTAGAAAATGCTTCATTAAATATTGGGCCCAATGATTTTTCTACCGATGTTACATTCATTACACCTTTTCCTGATTTTATTTCAATTGACTCTCTAATTAGTCTAGTTAATCTGTTGCGGTTGCATAACGCGATGCGTTTACATCCATCCCAGTCTATTTCATGACCCGTTTCCTTCGAATGCCTAGCTAGGTCTGATCTTTGAATGTGTCCATATTTGCAGGCTGTCTTGTGTTCACCTCTACGAACCTTTATAGGTCGCATGGTTTCGCCTATATACCTGAAATTACATTCTTTGCAAGGTATCGCATATACTCCTGATGTCTCGAGGGGTTCTACTCTTTCTTTTTGGTTAGTTTATTGCCTATAGTAAGTGATTGTCTTAAAACTGTTTTAATATTGTATTTAGCTGCTATTATTCTAATTTTCCTGCTCAATTTTGAATCAGGTAATACCATAATTTTGTGCTTATCCGGTTCTGTTTCCTTCTTTACTTTGTTTATTATGTTATTATTAAATCTCTGTAACATCTCATTTAATAATCTATCTATTATACTTGACGGATAGCTGTTTAGTTCGACTATTTCCATGAATTTCCTCATTTCCTTTTCTCTGTTTTTTATATCCACTATTCTAAGACTCCTTAATATCATGGATTTAAGAATGCCTAGTTTCATTCCATATGGGTGATTTGATAAGAAATTAATAAGAAGTCCCAAATAAGTCTATTTTCTAAAAATATCTCTTTCTAATCTGGAACCATTCCGTTTTATTTTCACATCCATAAAGGGTAATTCATCATTATTCTCTTTTTCCAATGTAAACTTTAATTCACCTAATTGGTTGGCTAATTCGAGAAATTTATTTAACTCATTATCCCCATGATTCCAAATTATAAGCATATCATCCAGGAATCTCACATAAAAGTTTTGCTTGAGAGGAGATTTTAACAACAGATTTTTTCAAAATAGTGCGTAAATATATTAGCAACCGGGACTAATAGTGGTTGTCCCATAGGGACACCTTTAATTTGTTTATAAAATTCATTTCTGAACCTAAAGTAGGTGGAGGACATACAAATTTTAAAGATTTCCATAATACTACTTAACATCATTTTACTACCTTCTATTATCTCTGGGAACTCTGTTAAACAACGCTTCACACTTTCTAATGCTGCTTGTACCGGGACATTAGTATACATCGATACAACGTCCAGGCTAGCCTATTCTATCATTATCATTCAAATTATATCTACTAATAATGTCAATAAAATG
>JAQBSW010013802.1:0-13045 GCA_029291075.1 Eudiplozoon nipponicum | reverse complement strand
TAAAAAATAACCAATTTTCCTGGTGGGTCAAGCCTTTTTTAATCAATTTCTGCGATAAATGATGCTGGATTATGTAGAGAAAAAATGTATCCTTACTAACTAATACTGCCACTTTAACAGAAAAGGTGTTGCGCAACAGGGAATAGATTAGTTACCCTTTTCACGTGTTTCAGTACGAGATGTTTGCATCCGTGGTCTGCCTGATTTTGTTTCACTGTTGGAAAAATAAGGTAGACAGCGGATGCAAACATCTCGTATCGCAACACGAGAAAAAAGGTAACTATACTGCCACTGATTGATACACAATCTAATTTAGGAAAAATAGATTTTGTAACTGGAAGTATGTTTATAATTAATAAGTGGTAAGTTTATTATGCGTAGACGTTGGAACACTATTTCTAATCTGTTATTTATACCCTCGGTGGATTTTCATTTGACTAAGCGAATGAGACCTAGTCTGATCCGTGATAACAATTTGGCAAACTTTACATAGAAACAACCTCATCTTGTCAGAAAAAATAACACAACATAGTAAAACTACATTCAGTCAGCTAGCTTTATAAAAATAGATTGATGTTTGCCTCTTTCTCACGAACTTGATTTGAGAATTGTAATCGCCACATGCGAAACGTGTGATTGTACAATTGCACAACTATCATTTTTTAAATAAAGGCTTCGATCTTGATTTAAACACTTGAGCCATTATGTACCTACAGTTGTCAGTATAATCTAAGAATTGTATAGTGTAGAAAATGCAATTCATCCAGAAGACCCGTTTCGTCCTTATTGAGAACTCATCACGTACAGTAATGAATTTGCCGCGGACAGGGCCCTATTCTTGGCACACCTGCTCGTAAATCTATATTTAGAGCACCAGATTTCGAAGCAGACATGCCCGGGTTCGAGCCCTGTCCGTGGCAAATTCTGCACAGTACGTGATGAGGTCTCAATAAGGACGAAACCGGTCTTCTGGATGAATTGCCTTTTCCACACTAAACAATTCTTACTTTATACTGACAAAATTATTTACATAATAGGATGTGTTTTTATATCAAGATCGTAGCCTTGATTATAGAAATTGTAATCACCACCAGAGAAATCGATTTTCGTTTAATTGCATAACTAGTCGTATGTTGACTTTTACTCGAATTCATTTTTAGTAGTCGAACGATTACCTGAGATTTGCTATAAATCAATACAGTTTTACTACCAACATTGTTTTTTTACGAATATTTATAGTTAACAGCGTGGCGATTTGTGGGTGTTCTTGTTTGTTTATCTTTATGCGTAGTGAAATCAAACTTACTTTAGACCTTCGTGTTGTTAGAAGCTTGTTCATTTTAGTATCGCTGGTTTGCGTTTTGACTAGGCATTTAATCTTTTGACTATAAATATAAGTATTCATTTTCCTCGTACAATTACTGTCCTGTTACGTATTTATGAGTTGTGTTTTGCGGCCTTGATAATAACACTGGTTTTGTAGAGTGCAGTAATTATCATTCCTCCTCTCGTCCATTTTCATGTGCTTTTATTTTACCAATGATGCTATTTGTGTAGCTGTTTATAATTAAATTTGTAGCTATTTAAATTGATGATTGTTGATTCAGGTACTATGGATGATCAGGTTTGCCTGGATATTATAACATTATTTAAACTATGTTGTGACAAACAGAGCAATCTTTCCGGTTCCTCTTATCGGCGGCTAGCATTTTGAATTTCATTCTCGATACCATTTTTTTAGTCAAATGTTCGTCACAAGCATAGAAATCAAACTAATCAAACCAATAATTGTGCAATACCCCGTATCACAGTACCTGATTTATTAAGGTTGCGGTCTTGATATAAACACCTGACCCATTAATTACTTACATATATCAGTATAAACTAAGAATTGTATAGTGTAGAAAAGGCAATTCATCCAGTAGACCGGTTTCGTCCTTATTGGGAACTCATCAAGTACTGGCCAAAATTTTGCCGCGGACAGGATACGAACCTGGGCACGTCTGCTTCGGAATCTGGTGCTCTAACCACTGAGCCATCCTGCGGCAGGAAATTGGAACAATCCTGTTACTACAGTAATAAAGTTGTTGGATTTATTGATTTGTAATATGTCGTATATATATATATATATATATATATATATATATATATATATATATATAAAATCACAATTGATTTACTCTAACTGAAAAATTAATAAAAGACAAATGTTTTAAACAGAATTACTTTTCGAAATGAAACATTCAGTTGTTATTCGCGACATTTTGCATGGAACATTGAAAGCCCTACGGTAATAACATCGCATAAAAAGTGGCTTTTATTTGTCTAGTTATAGACAATTTATATTTGTTGCAATGACTTCCATAGTGGAAATCATGTATAAACACAATTAGCCTTAGTTAAAATTGGGAAGCGTTTCGTCAGCCTGTCGCAATTTTCACAGAACAAAACAGGTTAACTAATAGCTGTGCATGCAACATAGATCCTATTTTGCACACACCTTGTTGGTATGTGTTTCTACTTCATCCACCTTAATAGGATTGCCCACGGGTACATATCAAATTTTAGTTAACGTTAGATTCAGACTAGAGTGGAATTTTGCCTCTCTATGTAGCGAATGTTTGGTGTTAAAAGAAATTAGAACTAAGTTAGCCGCAAAATATTTGAACACCAAAGGAGAATGCGATCTAAGTTTTGATGTGCTCTATTGCCTCTTTGTCGTTGTTTTTTTCACGAATTTACACCAGTTTCTTACTAATTTTTCAAACATTCACATATATATTATTATCTATAAAAAGGTAACATGCTGAAACACCCAGGTTTAATTTAAATTATAAAACATATTTTGTTGGAATGTTACATTGTTTAGTTATTGGGGTATGCATAACACCAAACATATTTTGCACACACCAAGTTTTTATGTGCTCCAACAAGCTTGAATTCTTCTTTTCCTTCATCTGTTCAAACTTGATTGCAAGCAGGTATAACTCCGTTTGTAGACAAGGTTAGCAGAAGATTGCAATGAAATTTTTCCTGTCAAATTGGGTATATGAATTTTGTTGTTGAATGTAATCAGGACAAGGTCAGCAGCAAAATATGTGCGTTTGTTAGATGTTTGGTAATTAATTACTATTTTGCCGTCAAAACAAACTACCGCGTCAATATGTCTCCAAATCCATAAAAAGTTGGTCCAAATCCTAAACTGAGTTAAGTACAGTTAGATAGATCACATTATTGGCGCGGTTCAGATATACATTTACTGTTTAATGACCAATATTACAAACAAGAAGATGGCCTAATGTTGAGGTACACTTTGGTTTCTTTCACGGTCGACGTCTGTACACGCACCGTGCAGTGATAGAGTTCTGCATTTTTGCGGGAATAAAAACAGATTATGCAAGTATGTATTAGGTGTTGCGAACCTAGTAACAAGTTAGTTCAGTTGTGACCAGAAGGATAAACCAAAGGCAGCATGAACGGAAAGTATAATCTCATGCACATTCGTTTCGTGCTTACTGGCGACTCATCAGTAGGAGCCGGTATTACGCCCTTTAACGACTATATATTTGGTAGAAGAATGTCGAATAATAGGACGGTACAATCTCCTAGACGAATTTATATACCTGCAGTAGTGAGGCTATCATATAAAGTATCGATTAATACGACTTCAACTTAACTCACACTTATATAATATATAAACCGAGTCTGTCAAGGATACTAAAACAATGGCTATTGTGTCAGTAACCGATACCAACATTGTAGTACCGAAAAGGTACATGGTACTAACACTATGGTTACTGAGTGCATGAGATTATACTTTCCGTTCATGCTGTCTTTGGTTTATCCTTCTGGTCACAACTGAACTAATTTTTTACTAGGTTCGCAACACCTAATATATACTTGCATATATATTAGTTCTTCGCAACAAACAGTTTTTAACTGTTATAAGATTAACCCTTACGCTGATATGTTTTGCTCTTTGATAATCTTGAAAAAAATAAAAACTGCTTAATAACTTCGTTAACTAGCATAAGAAAAATTGATTTACAATTAAAAACGTAGAGTATGATGAGTGTTTATATCGATATTGCGAACTTGAGATAAATAACATTACTATTATAAAAAGATTTTGTTTATAATATAGGTATAGCATAAGATAGCAATGGCAATTGTTCGAGGCCAGAGTGTACGAATTGGCTGGAGTAACAGGTGTTCATAAATAATTGTAATTCTCAACCTTTGTGAACTTTCGCACAACTGTGTTGTTACCATGTAACTATTCGGCAACCATAGTGTTGGTATCAGTTACTAACACAATAGCCATAGTGTTAGTATCCTTTACAGACTCGGTATATATATTATATAGTGTGAGTTAGCATTGAAGTCGTGTTGTCGTTGACTTTAGATTATGTTAGCTTCACTATTACAGGTTTACACATTCGTCTAGGAGATTGTACCGTCCTATTATTCCACATTCTTCTACCAAATATATAGTGGTTAAAGGGCGTAATACCGGCTCCTACTGATGAATCGTCGTTAAGCACGAAACGAATGTGCACGAGATTACCCTTCCCGTTCATGCTGTCTGTGGTTTATTCTGCTGATCATATTTGAACCGATTTTTTTCTAAGTTCGCAACATCTAATACAAAATTGCATATATATTAGTTCTCAGACACAAACAGTAACTGATTGATCCATTAGACCTGTCTTGTCTTTATGTGAACTTTTCTCTTGCCGCGGACGGTGCACAAATCGAGGACTAATTGTTTTAGAGCTTGTGACTAATGGGTGAATTGCCTTTGATAACTAATTCAATGAATAGTTGGTAATGGAAAATATATATAATTTTGTTGATGTTTATCTGAACCTCGCAACATTAATTTAATAAATTGTTACCGTCAAACACGAAAGATTTAAAAATCATTAACGCAAAACGCATTTAGTAGGATAAGGATAAGCATTCGAAAATCAAGCAGCCCTCATTAAATATTTAGAAAGCAGTAGAAGAAGACAAGTGTTTTCTTTTAGAATGATTACCTAAAATGTCATAATTATATTTCGATTTACATATTTAATTGAGCGATTAAATAAATCTTGATGTGAGAGGTTATTTTATTAATTTGTTTGATGAATATTACTATTCATTAATTTTATGGAGCATGCCAATAGTGTATTCTCTTGCCATTTGAAAGACTTTTTAATTGTATTACTTATATGGATGTGGCGAAAGCTACAAACAGCTAAATTTCGTGACGGCATAGAAATTGTGCAGCCGACATTTCCAGTCAAGTTCAATGTATGCGAAACTGCTAGAGTGGAGAGCCGCATATCTAAATTTGATTTCCATATATATGTTATGCGGTTTGATCCTCGCTAGTCAGTTTGCCGTCGTGCTCTGATGACGATCATGGAAGGTCGAAACGCGTCATTGCGTGCGACATGCGTTAATTTAGCTATGTTGTTCGACTGATTAAATGCAATGACATTACATTTATTTGAAGCTGGAAAACTTGATTTAAAGAAGAGTTTCCTACCATTTGCCATACTGTATAAATCACGGAAATTAATACTTGACTTTTGATGAAGTCACGTATTCATTTTTGTGCTTTTCTTGTTTCTTAACATGTAACAACAAACGACCGCCACGTGAGCGTTGCACTAGTAGACAAGGAAACAAGTATTACAAAATTTCCCATTATTCGCAATCTATTGTCTTCAATTAAATTCCTACGATATTGAATTTTCCAAGAAATCGCGACCTTTAGTGAAAGATGTTTACTCCGGGTTATCGTGGATCTCTGGGTGGCTCAACGATTAGAAAACCAGATTCCGAAGCAGACGTGCCCAGGATCGAGTCCTGTCCGCGGCAAATTCTGGCCAGTACATGATGAGATCCCAATAAGGACGAAACCGATCTACTCGAGGAATTGCCTTTTCTACCCGATAAAATTCTTAGTTTACACTGATAAATGTATGCGCACAATGGGCCAGGTGATTATATCAAGACCGCAACAATGTACCGTTAATTATATATTTGCAACAAATTAATTTGAGGAAATTTCAGCATAACTCAAGTACAATTTGGACAACCAGGTAGCATACGCAGAGTAGCAATATCACATGCATTTGCAGAAATTGCAATTCTACCGGAGTCACAATGCATCAACAAAAGTGTAACCAGATTACCTGATCTAAGTTTTGACTAACGCAGTAATGATTCTAGTTGTTTTATTTCTACAAAATATTTCTGCTGTCGTTACCGGCAGCAACCTTCAGTTGATCCATTCTCTCCAGTTATAAAAGGTAAAATATTGAAGTAAGCGCGATATTTCCTCTGGCCACATGATTTATATTTCACAATGACCTATCACTTGATAGGTGTGAGTCACAAGATTGTGTGTGTGTGTGTGTGTGTGCATTTCCGAAACTTTAATGTTCATCTATCTAAGTGAGACCAGAGTGGCTGAATCAGAATTAACCATTTACATTCATTGGATTATTTTCATTAAATCAAGTTTGCGAGCTTGAAGTAAACACCAATCCCATTGTATTTAAGCAGTCGTCGAACAACATAGCAAAATTACCGCCAGTCGCAACGCAAGTTGGATTATTTGTTTTATACACTCCAAGTAAAATTACGTAACTGAGATTGCCCTCACATTCTTGGGTTGGAGGAAACCAATAAATAAGAAACACTCGTCATAACTACATACCACGTTAGGTGATAAAATTAGAAATCCGAATGTCACATGCACGTGTTAAATTTCAATTCTAACCATCCCGGTTGTACTCAGGATATGATTGTTTCATAAAATTTCTTGTCATATCATTAAATAGGCGCATATCATGCATGTACTTGTGTATGTGTATACATAACTAA
This sequence comes from Eudiplozoon nipponicum, assembly GCA_029291075.1. Classification (NCBI taxonomy): domain Eukaryota; kingdom Metazoa; phylum Platyhelminthes; class Monogenea; order Mazocraeidea; family Diplozoidae; genus Eudiplozoon; species Eudiplozoon nipponicum. The sequence continues at coordinate 6,163 of JAQBSW010013802.1, read as the reverse complement.
AATAATTCAGTTAAATATAATTAAACCCATGTAGGTACATCTAAATGAAACTGCAATCAAGGAACATTAATTTATCCTTTGCTCACGTCAGATTAATTTTTGCATTATGGAATTGACCGCATTTTTCTTTTGCGGAACAATTGATAGCACACGTAGGTCGGTAAAATCTTGGAAACTGTACATTTTCAGGTTCTACGATTATTGGCCTTGATTGATGGGTTCTCATTTGATTCTTCATTTTTTAAGCCTTCCATCAGCTGCTTGTCCAAAAATGACTTTGGAGCAAGATTTCCCACTTCTTGACGTTTTGAAATGCTGTATTACTAGAATGATCTCAATAGGTAAGATGGGAGAAATATTAAAAATATTCTATTCACTAAATTAAGAAGCTTTATTAAGCTATGAAGTAAAATAAGTGATGTTTAGACAAGAAATTTCGAAAATTAATAAAAGAAAGCATAAGCTGTATAATAAGCGTTCGAATCAATAAGAGTTTTAATACCAAACAAATAGTTATGAGTGAAATTTATAAAAGCTATGCTTTCAATAATTCATTAGCCCTTAATTAAAAAGTAACCCCACAAATAAGTCAGTCTTAATCCAATGTTCTTAATCTTTTACTCGAGCTAGCGTCAGATTCCAATTCGTACATTCGTCTTTTCCTGTCATAAGCTAATGCGATATTCTCAATCGAACCTCACGATTTTCACCATCTGTTTCCTACATAATATTACCTCTTGATTTTATTTCGATAGATTCTCTAATCAATTTCGTCACCCTATTACGATTGCATATTGGTATGCGTTTGCAATCATCTCAGTTAATAGTGTATCCAGTCATGGTAGAAAACTGGCATATTTGTGAATTTATTGAGCCAAAGTAGTAGTAATTTAATCGTAACTAATCGAATAGTACACTTATCAATAGTAAATCTTAACAGGGATCAAGTTGAACTACTTAATTGTAATTTAAACGTAACCGTTCCCAAAGAAAGATCAGTTAGATGTGAGGTAATCACAGAGTCTGGCAAATCGGCCCAACTTCTTTCAGGTAAGGCTAGTGTGATATTTGAATTAGACGTTGCCTCATTGGTTTTAACACACCAATTAAACATCTCAGAAAGGAGTTAGTATCAACTAGTGTTATATGTCTAAAAGCGGATAAACGAGGAGCTACATTTCTGATGAGGCAGTCCGATTATAATAATAAAACGTTAGAACAGTTACGTAATGCATAAGTATACACTAAAGTAAAAAAAGATCCAACGGATAGATTATATGGGCAAGTAAAATTATTAATCGATAATATGATTTCTATTGATGAATTATATTCGGCGCATTACAGCACTCTCATACAAACAGATACATTTGCACCCAGAGTGTAAGGTTTAGTTAAAGAGCACATGCCTGGTAATCCACTCCCCAACATATAAAATTTCATAGTTTGCTTGTCCTAAAATGAGAAACTATTTCTCTTTCTTAGATCATACATTTTTAAACTCATACGAGTTGGTTGAAAATGTTTATAAATGTGTAATAGATTACAAGGATAGATTACTAAGCTTAGATTTAGTATCTATGCACACGAATGTACCGGTACCTGAGGCCTTGGATTGTTTTCGACGTTTCCTAGTTGATCCCCACTGAATATTAGAAGGAAGTAAAATGACGATTGTACACGTCATGGAGATGATGTGTACATGTGTGTCCTCTACTTATTTTGAATTTCGTAAAGAATTTTATAAAAAAATTAGATGTGTCCCAATGAGACAACCTATGTCTGATTCAATAGCAAATATCTTCTCGCATTATTTGGAAAATAAGCTTCGGCAAAAAACTCCACTGAAGCCAAAATTGTACCGAGGGTATTTAGATGACATATAAATGATTTGAAACCAGAGTGATGATGAAATCGTAAATTTCTGAAATTTAGCGAATTAAACGAGTGAACTTCAATTTATACTGGAAATGAAATCATCTGGTGAATTACTATTTTTGAATGTCAAATTAATTAAAAATGGTCATAAATTAGAAAAAGATATTTATAGGAAGTATACTTATTTTGGAATCCTTCTTAACTTTAATTCCAATAACCCGTATCCTATGAAAATCGGTATCTTAATGTCATTAACACTAAGAAGCATTAGATTAACAGATATAAAGTATAGGAGTTTATAATTAGGTAGATTGTGGGATATATTCAAAGCCAATGGCTACACTCTTCATTTAATAGATGCAACAATGATGGATTTTGTACGAAAATTTAATCCTACTTTGAGGTATATAAAAGCGGACAAGAGGAAAGAAGAGCGTAAGTTCATGGTATTACCGGGCTCCATATTAAGTAGGGAAGTTATGCGCCCAATCATAGTAAGAATAGGTGGGCATATTGCTAAATCGGATCTTGCTCGTCATGTAGTGTAGACTGAACACATTGTAATCTGGGATTATTGCAAACGCATAGAAATATTTAGTCTTAATAGGGTGACGAGATTGATTTGAGAAAACATCGAAATTAAATCTAGGGTTAATTTTATGAATGAAACAGTTGTTGATAAATCGTTAGGTTCGATTTGGAATACAGCTTTAGCTAATTGTAGGAAATCATGATTTCACGAAATATAACCTGAAGCTAGCTCCAGTAAAAGATTAAGAACATCAGATTAAGACTGAATTATTAGTGTGCGTATTATTTAATTAATGGCTAATCAATTATTGAGAATATTTTTTTAATAAATTTCACCCCTAACTATTCGTTTTATTTTAAAACTATTAGTGATTTATGCGGTTATTAAAGGGCTTTTATATTCTTTCCTATCTTTATTTCTTTGCATCATTTTCAAAATTTCTTGTCTAGCCATCACTTATTTTACTTCATATCTTAATTAAGCTACTTTATTTATTGAATAGGATTTTTGTGTTTTTCCCCTTACCCTTCTTATTGAGATCATTCTAGTAATACATCATTTCAAATGTTTAGAATAAATAATTAGTCTGACGCGTGCAAATGGTAAATTAATGTCTATTGACTGCAGATTCATTTAGATGGACGTACATGCGTGTTAATTATATTTAACTGAATATTATTAGTTATGTATACACATACATACATGTATTAGGTGTTGCGAACCTAGTAACAAATTAGTTCAGTTGTGACCAGAAGGATAAATCAAAGGCAGCATGAGACGGAAAGTATAATCTCATGCACATTCGTTTCGTGCTTACTGGCGACTCGTCAGTATGAGCCGGTATTACGCCACTTAACCACTATATATTTGGTAGAAGAATGTCGAATAATAGGACGGTACAATCTCCTAGACGAGATGTGTAAACCTGTAATAGTGAAGCTAACATCATATAAAGTCTGCGACAACGCTGACTTCAATGCTAACTCACACTATATAATATATATACCGAGTCTGTAAAGGATACTAACACTATGGCTATTGTGTTAGTAACTGATACCTTTTTAAAATCGATGAGTACCGGATACCAACACTATGGTTTCCGAGTCGGTACATGATACCAACCTAATGGATATAAATTTATGCTAAAGTTCACCAAAATTGAGAGTTACAAAAATTTCCCAACACCTGTTACTCCAGTTAAACCATACACTCTGGCCTTCATCGATATCAGTTATCACATTTCGCGGTAAGCATGACATCATTCAATTCAATATATTACAGTTAAATACTGTTTGTTGCGAAGACCTAATATATATGCAAGTATGTATTAGGTTTTGCGAACCTGAGATTATACTTTCCGTTCATGCTGTCTTTGGTTTATCCTTCTGGTCACAACTGAACTAATTTGTTACTTGGTTCGCAACACCGAATACCTACATGTACATATATAAGTTCTCAGCAACAAGCATTATTTAAATTTATACACATACACATTCAAATGCGTGTCGTTCGCCAATTTAATGATGTGACAAGAACTCTACTGAAACAAGCCTATCCTGAGTGCACCCTGGGTGGTTTGAATTTAAATTTAACTCATGTATGGGTCATTTGGATTTCTAATTTCATCACTTACATTAGAATGTGGTTATGATTTATTGGTCTCCCTCACTAGAAAATGTGAGGGCGATCTCACTTACGTCATTTCACGCGGAGTGTATTAAAACAAATAGTCTAACGCATGCAAACGGTTAAATTCTGATCCAGACACTCTAGTCTCACTTAATTAGATGAACGTAACAGTTACGAAGATGCACAAACACAGACACACACATGTGACACGCAACTATCTAGTGAGACGTCTGTCTAAGATATAAATGGTATGGCCAGAGGAGACATCTCGCTTGCTTTATTAGTTTATTTAGCAAAACTGGTGAGGATGGACCAAATGAAGAAAGAACTGAAATAAGTACTGCATTAGTCCAAACACACATGTAAGCTAATTTCAATTAATCCAGTTCTGCAATTTTTTTTCATTTAAAGTGTAACCAGATCTCGGATATTACATTTTTATAGAAGATAAGTCACTAAGACAAATACCCACACCGGAAAAAACTGAGCACCAATTGAACTACGATCAATTGACCAATCTTATTCACATATTCTTTTTTGCGGAGAACAAACAATTATGCAATTATGTGATATATATTGCCTACCTAAATAAAAATTAATTCAAACACGACCAGAATGATATACCAAAGTCCGCATGAACGAAAAGTACGTTATCACGTATGCATGCGTTTCGTGTTTACTGGTTACGCATCAATTTTAGCCGGTACTACGCCCTATACCAACGCTATATTTGGTCAATAAATGTGGGATAGATGAGCGGTACAATCTCCTATGCTAATGTGAATTCAAGCAGTAATTGAGCTAGTAATTTTCTTTTTGCAGTATATTTCGACCTACGGTAAAGTAGGTCGAAATATATTGCAAAAAGAAAATTACTGGAACAATGAAAGCTGCGTTAGTCAAAACGCAGATCAGGTAATTTCAATTAATCCAGGTTCGAAACTAAGAAGTTCCTTCAAGTAATTGAGCTATCTTCATATGAAGTCTTCAGTAATACGACTTCAAGACACACTATATACTGAGGCAGTAAATATTACCAACACAATGATTCATTCAAAACATTTCTGACTACCAATTTCTCCTATCCAATTCATAAAAACTGGCCTCGACTAACATAAGTTAACACCTTTAGAGATTATCAAGAAAGCATGCATAATATATATATATATATATATATATATATATATATTGACTGCCTCTACTGCTTACTGCCAAGCTTCTATACTGCTATTCAATTTTGTTTTATTTAATGCGCGCCAAATAACAAATCGGTTCAAATAAGACCAGAAGTATAAACGTATGTTCTCATTTGCACATTTATGTCGTACCTACTGACAACTTAACAATAGTGCACAAACTGCCAATTAAATTGAAACACATTGAAGTATTGTATATTTCTTATTAGGAAGAAAAGTCATTGATAACAAAGTGGATAATGGCCATTTATTTCGAGACTACTAAACTTCACTATACAGTCCTTCATTTAAATGCATCTGGGGTTTTCATCCGGTTATGCGGGTGTCAACTAATCTGACTCGGTTCTACTTCTATTTCTTGTTTGGACTGATTGGTACGTGTGTATGCGTATGTGTCTGTGTGTGTGTGCCTGTTTGCATTTAAATGCAAATCTCGCTGTATTGCAAAGTGATGCCAGAGATCTTGTCATTCTTGTATTGATGGATTGAGAGTTACTAACTATAGCATAAATTGATATCCATCATGTTGGTACCATGTTCCGACTCGGAAACCATAGTGTTAGTAACACGTACCTTCTCGGTACTATAATTTTGGTATCAGTTACTAACACAATAGCCATAGTGTTAGTATCCTTTACAGACTCGGTATATATATTATAAAGTGTGAGTTAACGTTGAAGTCGCATTTTCGAGATTTTATATGATGTCAGTTTCACTATTGCAGGTTTACACATTCGTCTAGGAGATTGTACCGTCGTATTATCCCACATTCTTCACCCAAATATATAGTGGTTAAAATGCGTAATACCGGCTCGTACCGATGAGTCGCCAGTAAGCACGAAACGAATGTGCATGAGATTATACTTTCCGTTCATGCTGCCTTTGGTTTATCCTTCTGGTCGCAACTGAACTAATTTGTTACTAGGTTCGC
>JAQBSW010013801.1:0-13046 GCA_029291075.1 Eudiplozoon nipponicum | reverse complement strand
CAGGTTTACACATTCGTATAGCAGATTGTACCGTCCTATTTCCTACATTCCTCACCAAAATATAAAGTGGGTGTATGGCGTAATACTGGCTCCTATTGACGAGTCGCCATTAAGTACGGAACACATGTGCACTAATTATACTTTGCGTTCATGCTGTCTCTGGTTTATCCTTTTACTTACTTTACTGCGGCTGACTCCTTTTGGAGGATAAGCCGGCTCCTTTTATTCATATTTAAACTAATTTGTTATAATATGTGCAACGCATAAGACACAATTGCATATATGTTAGTTCTCCGCCACAAACAGTGCTTTATCAAAATCTATCCATCTTATTTCCTACACCAAACTGTCTCTGGAGGAGAAAATAATGCTCTATTTAACAAACGAACTAAATATATTACAGTTAAATACTGTTTGTTGCGAAGAACTAATATATATGCAAGTATGTATTAGGTTTTGCGAACCTAGTAACAAATTAGTTCAGTTGTGACCAGAAGGATAAACCAAAGGCAGCATGAACGGAAAGTATATTCTCATGCACATTCGTTTCGTGCTTACTGGCGACTCATCAGTAGGAGCCGGTATTACGCCCTTTAACCACTATATATTTGGTAGAAGAATGTGGAATAATAGGACGGTACCGTCCTATTATTCCACATTCTTCTACCAAATATATAGTGGTTAAAGGGCGTAATACCGGCTCCTACTGATGAGTCGCCAGTAAGCACGAAACGAATGTGCATGAGATTATACTTTCAGTTCATGCTGCCTTTGGTTTATCCTTCTGGTCACAACTGAACTAATTTGTTACTAGGTTCGCAGAACTAAATATATAGCTAAAACGCTATCAAGCCTGTGCAATTAATGGAGCAGTATTTGTTTATCTAACGAGTTAACAATAATTACATGAATTAAAAACTTTTTGATCACTCGGGCAATGAGATTTAACTTCCCTTGCCCTATGATGTCTATCATTAGAAGAAAAGCGCGTGTTGCATTCATAATAAAAATGAAAATAACTGTAAATTTAACTCCGAAAACATTAATGAAAGTTGCAACCGATGCATAATACTAAATCAAACTTTCCTTCGAGGATATAAATATCCCAGTAAAGTAATACAATTATTGTTAATAATAGGAAAAAACAAGTAAAGTTTCATTATAAATGGACAAAATAAACACTTCTTACATTAGAGTCGACAACGATAGTTTGCTTCTCCAGGTACTTGAACTGATTTCTGTTTTTTTTCCTAACGAGCATCACTAAGAACCATGCAGCTAAAGAGGAAACAGCTATGCACAAAAAAGCTGAGGGGTCCAGTCCAACAAGATGATTTTCTGTATGTTTCAAAATCAGTTAAGAAAATACATGATCGATTAAATGATTTTTTCTGATAAGACATTTGATAAAATATTCACGCAATATTTAAAATAATTACATAGTCAAACATCCCTCTAGTATTATTTGCAGGTGAGCGAATATCCTGAGTCGTTATTTGAGTCATACCTTCAATCGGCTGTTAAACGCATATTAATCTGAAAAATATTCGCTTTCAATATATCCTCGAGACAAAAGCGACAAAACAAAATTTGATCCATGCTATTTATCCTTAACACATATACCGGAAGATAACTTTATACTTGCACTTACAAATTGTAAATGGAAATGCGAGACAGTGAATGCAGTTTAACAATAATTGTAACTGCGCGCACACAGCGCGCACATCTAAAATGCTTCTTAAACTCAACAAGAATGTTGACTGTCCGCGATTTGCGTTCGCGGGTTGTTGCTTTGCATTATCAGTATCGAAAAGATCCAACTGATCCCCATTTACAAGTACGCATCGATTTCGTATTCTTATTGACTGGGTGCGGATTCGTCCGTTTCCTACGAAGGCTTCAATATCGTTCATCATCATGCACAGATATACAAAAGCCAAGTGACCAATCTTTTACTGCCATATAACCATAAGTTGTTCATGATTATACGTGAGCTGTAAAAGAATACTAGGTCGCCCATTCCTGATGAGGATGGTTTGTATCCGGAGTTTTCCTTCTCTTAGATAGACTGCCAACCAAAATGGGTTTATGCGTATTTCACTCTCACAATTTGTTTATTTCTGCAATGCTTTTTCTATGTTAATCGGCTGGTTGAACACAATCGGATTGGTGTTTATTTTATGCACGTAAACTTGATTTAAAGAATTGTTTAATGGTAAACTTGAATACATGAAGCGAAAGCTGAAAAAAACTAATGTTCGTGACGACATAGAAAGTATGTAGACGATATTTCCAGCCAGGCACAATATGTGGGGGACTACTAGAGTTCAGAGACGCTTATCAAATTTTGCTTTGCATATATACGTATTGTGATTTAATCCTCGCTAGTTGGTTTACCGTCGTACTCTGATGATGATCATGGAAGGTCGCAACGCGTCAGTACGTGCGACTGACGTTAGTTTTTTTTATGTTGTTCGACTGGTTAAATCAAATGTGATTTGTGTCTATTTCAAACTAGCAAGCTTGATTTAAACAAGCGCTTCCGTTTGTTTCTCTCCTATTGATTTTCATACTAACCACTGTAAATGAGGTACGATTTAATCCTCGTTGACTGGTATCGTTTCGGTTTGATTTTTCCAAAACCATCTTTAGGCCTCTAATTAGGCCACATTTGCTCATACATATAAGTTCTCCGCCAAAAATTGAAATATTTTGGAGCTAATCAGGCAACTCAATAATAAATTATCTGATGATTGAAGAACAAAATATTCATTAGGAATGGGCGAACTAGTGTTCATTTACAGTCCACACAGCTTTTAATTTCATTGTTATGCGGCAGTACAGCATCCGTGTATTGTGCTGGTGTAACGCTGCATGGTAGGTAGGTAGGTAGGTATTTTGGCATGAGTTTTGCTTCAGTTCAATGAAGGCAGTGAGGTCAGTCATCTTCCTCCTGCATATCCCTGGAACCTATGCATACGAGAACAGCGTTCAATGACATAATCCATAGTAACTAAAAGGCTCTTTAGGCACTAATGGACGGTTTTAACTCATCACCATCTTCATTAACTACATGAAGTGTAGGTAAAGATGCTGATTCTTCCACAATATCTCGTAAAAAGCCGTTAACTCTGGAAGCACGAATAGCTTGCTTCACCTATCTTTCACGCAGAATTCAGCAGATAAGTCGACTCTTTTGTACCACGCGCCAGCCGATGCAATATTGGCTCAAAATTAGTAGTATTCATGATAATTATCAACAGACTATAAAAGAACACCAGTCCGTCTATGCCCAGTGGGGATAGATTTTTTAAATATTCATAGACATCCTGCCCTAAGATGGTATGCTAGCCAAGGCTGAAGAGCACCATATGCTCAGAATACCTGGGATTTTAGGCGATAGCAAGGCTTCAACCCTTTCCACTGTTAGTAGAAGCAGTAAAACCATTTGCAGACTAAGAACATAGCTTTGGTTATCAGGCGTTATTCAAGACTCTGGTCATAAGCGTATAGGCCAAGTCAGGAAATAAACCACGACACTGCCGTATGTATGTGACAACAGTCACGAATCCATAGAACTACTGTCTCGCCTATTAGATTACTTTTCTAACGACGCTAGGAACAACCATGCAAAAGGCAAGCTAAAACACGCAAACTAAAGTGCAAAGCGACGCCAGCAACACAGCTTTCGAACGGAGTGACAACGTAGTACAATTAATAGAGACGTACGTTAAGAATTTTAAATATAGGCAAGTTATACATAAAAGAAGAAAATGTTTTTGTGGACAATAGATTTGTAAATGAAACCTTTGAAAATAAGAATAGCAAAAATAAATATCCATACATCACGAATTTTCAAATAGTAGAACTGGCAAACACTGACGGACAAACCAAGATTTGTGACGCTAAATTCAGTTTAAATAGCTTTATTAAGGCTCCACACGATTTCACAACCAATATTACAACAAAGCCAGGTAGCGTAAACTACGCTACTACTTCTACTACACAGCGTTACACCAGCACAATACACTGAAATTCAAAGTCATGTGTGGGCCGTAAATGATACTCGGTCGCCCATTAATAGTGAATTTGTTCTTCATTAATCACCAGATTTTATATATCAGACAAAGTCGATTGACTCGCTCCACAATATATCAATAACGGCGTTATAAAACGACATCACTAATGTTAACTTGCATCAAAGAAAGCTTCATTTTAGAAATGGAACATTTTAAGGGATGCGCGCATAATATATGTTATCAACATTGACTTAACTTAAACTTATCATTGTATAACTGAAAGTATCTCTTCTAGAGATCGATATATGATTATATTTGATATCTGCTATGTCATGTTCATAAAATATTCTAAATTTAATAAATATTTCACATTTAATAAAAGTGATTGCCTAACTTTATAATTTTGCTGGACTATATTATGACGCATATAAAATAAATGAGTTCGCTTAAAAATGGTCAGATCCACCAGTAAACTCAAATTTAAGTTCCAAATGCTGCTGTTCAACCATGTAATGTGCTCTGGGATTATACACACTCCTATGCCGTACCTCAGTTTCAACGGTATTCACCAATTGAGGGAAAAGCTCGAACATGCATTAGCTACATTGATCACTAGTGACTTGCCGATACACTATAACGTGACACCCACTTATGCAATAACAATAAGAGGACTTATGCATTAGGTGTTGCGCATCTATTAACAAATCTGTTCAATTATGATCAGAAGGATAAACCAAAGACAGCATGAACGAAAATTATAATCTCGTGCACATCCGTGCACAAGACGACTTGCTTCGCAATCATATCCTTCAGAGTTGCCACCATAAACATACGACTGACTTTGTTCACCACTGTGTGAGGGTACTTCGCACCACTGACCTAGAGCATTTCGTCAATGTCCATGCGTAAATGCATAAAAGTACAAGCAGATTTTCAAATATTTCCAACCTGTCTTTGTATGCCACCAAATCTTACATGTTTGACACCTTGAACATACCCTCATGTCTTAAGATATTCATACATACGTGTTTAAAGGTGACCTATCTGATAGTAGCCTCGATTGAAGGATGTCTCAGCTCGAGTAGCTGACCCGTAATTTCAATGGAATATACTTTCTACGCAGGCTCCGGGATATTTCACGAGATATCCACATATCAACTCACTTGCGCGCATTCGCCAAATTCTTGGACAACTCTACCGCTAAGGAATCCGACGTTTGTGCTTCCATTAATCACCCGGATAAATCGTCTGACAACCCAACCGAGCTGACCAATGGCTCTATATCCTTCAAATCAAGTTTTCGAGCTTTAAATAACAATAATCCCATTGTATTTAACCAGTCGTCGAACAACACAGCAAAACTATATCCGCCTGATTGGGTTCGCTGACTGAATTCGCCACTTCGTTTTCCTTCTGGTAAACATGAAAAACTGATGTTGAACATTACTAGGTTGGATATCTACGAGTTCATCTCCCGCATTTTCACTTAGTATACTAATCAGCGGTTTGTGGTCAGTCGAAACCTTTGAAGTGATAACCATCTAAATAGTGCTCATAATGCAGCAGTGCTGCAACATATGTCGCAAATAGCCCCTTACCAAAAGTATCAAACTATCGCTCATGGAAAACTCTATCTGTCTCCGTTGCAGAACGGTGGCTATTGTTACATCGGAAGCATCTGTGACGAACTCACATAAATAATCTAAATTTACAAGTGCTAGTGTGACGATTTCGCTCAGCATGTCCTTAGCAGTGTGAAATTTTGCCTAATATTTCAGTGATAGGCCATAACTTCATGATCGTGTTACTCCACAAACGAGATGCCGAGTCACCGATCCAAAAATTCCAGCCAGCCAGGTATAAAACGGGGATTATAACTGATCATCCTCCAAAAACATATTCAGCTGGCGTACTGCCTGGTGCTGCGTCACATAGTTAAATGCTTGGACTTTGTCTTCTAAGTGCTTTTCCTCTTTGTAGGTGGCATTCAAAAATACCTTACTGCTGAACAGCCAATATTGCTCTAAGCAGATTTGATCACTAATCCATATTATTCCAGCCTAGTTAGAACCACTTCCAAATAACAATGGTGTTCCTTACGAAATACATTACAGATGATATCGATAAACACGATTGCAAATGTACAGTCCTGAGGGACATTTCCGCCAAATGGTGAAATGTCTAGTTCACTTTTTTCAAACCAAAAAGCAAATGAAGAAATTTATGCATCCCTCTCTCTTGGAAACCGAACTGCAGTGTATAGAACACTCCTTCGGTAGTATTTGATTATACGCTTTCTGAATATCGTATGTCGTCTAAATCTCATATTCCATAATATCTCGTTCCAGTGTGCTGATTAAGAAGTAAATATTAGTCACACTTCGTTATCAAGTTTAATAGCCAACAATTTCTACAAATCATCTATTATCTCATTGTATGGATGTGAAAACTAATATTGGTGGCGCAAAATATTTCGTATTTTTCTAAATAGACCATAAGATGTTGCCTTGCCTTAAATCTGATTTGGCTACAATGACGTGTAGAGGTTTAGTGTGCCTCACTTTTCTGACATCTAGTTTAAAATACTCATATTAACTAGATCCCCGTCATAAAGCACTCTTTGGAATAAAAGTATTGTCAGTGATCCCTTTTTGTTCTTTTTCAATTTGAAATATTTTAGTTTATTTCTTTTTATATGGTGTCATAACCTTTTTCTTTACATTGTTATATGTCAATGAATCATCAGTTATTAACGAGCTCTGTATGGTTGCACGCAATGACGATGATGATGAGGGCGCAAAATTGGAATTTCGTCTCGCACAGTGTCTCCTCGTCCCGAATGACCAATTTATCGTTTTTTATATTGTAAAGCTCTTCTTAATCTTTACTCAAACGGAATCTCACAGTTTTGGTCAATTCTTATGTCGGCATGCATCACCAAATGTTCCGTATCAAAATTTCGGGAATACTTCAATATTCCTTTTCTTGGAACATCCTGGAGCCTTAATGACGCTACCCTGCTTTGACTCTTACAAATAAGGGCCCTAAGAATTCCCGTTTTCTTTTTATCGGACGTATGCTGCCTTTCATCCTGTGCTTTAGAGGTAGCCTTATCCATGACACTTCCAAAACTGATCAAATTATCCGTGATATACACGACTCGCGTCGTCCATTGAAGCTTTCTTACGAATGCTCACCTATCCGCTTGCAATACGCATTCCGACCCCAATATTGGGACATGCCGCTCTCTAAGCTTTCGACCTTGTGTTTGATACTAGTAATTAAGCATTGGACGCCACGAATCTCATCCTGCACGGTCAGAAGTTTCGAAAAATTCTGGACTTCCTCCGTAGGTAAATGTCTGTGATGACAGCATACAATTTGATTCGTTGTCCAGTCCTAACAAAATGGCTAACATGAAAGAAGGAATGTTTCAACATTTCTTCAAGCTATTTATTACACATAAGATTTTCTTAAGAAATCAACATTAATACAAACAATGTTTGTCATCATGATTTTCCCAAATATTTCGATATCCATGTTCAGATATATTTTTCAATGGGACGCACATCACACACTAAGTTGACAATCAGTATGTCAAGTGGAAATATTAGTTTAAACTGCCCCATATATACTTGTTGTTAGATCTCTTAATTCTAGGAAAGTGTATGTCAAATTGGCTTGTGTATATGTCTGCATGTATACATTCATCGCAATGAGATTACAATGATTTAATGACATTTACTGACAATTCACTAGATAAGCGTACGTCATGCCTGTGTGTATGTGTTCTCGTTTCAATCAATGCACGTGTACACTCATCCCAGTGAAATTACAGCGATTTGGCAACATCTGACCATTCACTGGATAAGCGTGTTTCTGTGAATGTGCGTGAGCATTTATTTAAGACTACGAACTAATCTGTTTCATTTAATTACAGGCACGTGTAACAGTCATTCAAGTGAAACTAAAATGATAACTGTCATTTCCTAAATGCACACGTCAGACCTATTTTACATGTACTTTCCTAAATGGAGTAATTACGAGTGGCAAATATTTGGGAAAATCATGATGACAGTGGATTCAAACATTTCGGTACGCAATCCGAAAATCAGGTAAATAATCTATTCCCTGTCGCGCAACATGTTTCTTTTAAAGCTTATTTAGGTACTAAATACGGTGTTATGTCAGTGAAGCTGCTAAACAGATATCAACACTTGAAGAAACAATTAGTAAGACAAGTAGAAAACATTCGTTTCATTAAAATATGTTTAAAACATTGCGTAATTCCTAAATGTTTTAAATTTAAATTGCCATTTCATTTAAATGCTAAAGGTAGATCTCTTAAACATGAACTGACTTTGAACATAATGAATACATTGATTAGCGATTTAGAAAAACGCAAATATGAACTAATTAGAGAGAAAATTAAAATAAGATCTATGTTACTTTCCTTCTTGCACGCGGATGACTTTAAATGTATAGAGGATTTTACTGATGGCGCACGTAATAGAGAGATAAAAAAGGTTCACATCAGGCATGATAGAAAGTTAGGAAATTTGGGCATCTATAGACAGACCACAGTTAGGACGTGTCCTGTTGTAACTAATCGAGTGGTAAACCTCTCTAAAATAAATCTTAATGAGAAACAGCTGGAAATGCTTAATCGTGGTCTGAATACAGCTATCCAAATTGAGAAATCACCAAAAAATGAGATAATTACTGAGGCTGTTAAAACAGCACAATTTCTCCCAGAGAAGGATAAAGTTAGGTTTGAATTAGACGTAGCTGCGGCTGTGCTAACATACGCAGAGGAAAAATATAAACCAAATTATGAAATAAAAGTCTCAGGAAAGAGTTAATAGCAAACAGTGTGATATGTTTGAAAGCAGACAAAGGAGGAGCGACGGTTCTGATGAGTCAATCTGACTATAATGATAAAATGTATGAACAATTAGACAATATAGAGGTATACACTAAAATTAATAAAGATCCTACGGATAAGCTACAAGGAGAAGTTAAATTATTGGTCAATAACATGATTGCTGAAGGAGAATTAGATCAGGCGCATGGTAACACTCTCATACAAAGAGATACAGTCGCTCCTAGAGTGTACGGTTTAGTAAAGATACATAAACCAGGCAACCCTTTGAGAGTTATTGTTAATGTCCAACACTCTCCAACATATAAAATGTCTAAGTTTCTATGTCATAGAATAAAGAAATATTCGTACTTCTTAGACAATACTTTGATGAATTCATACCATTTGGTTGAGATTGTGGATAAATGTGAGCTAAATGAAAACGATAGATTGGCGAGTTTAGATGTGGTGTCAATGTACACCAATATACCAGTACCTAAAGCACTAGACTATTTTCAGCGTTTCCTGGTTGATCATCCAGTAATATTGGAAGGAAGCAAAATGACGAAAAGACACGTCATGGAGATGATGTACGTATGTATGTCCTCCACTTATTTTAAATTTAGGAATGCATTTTATAAGCAGATTAGAGGTGTTCCAATGGGGCAACCACTATCGGTTCCAATAGCCAATATCTTCATGCATTACATGGAAAAGACTCTCTTAGATATAACGCCCTTAAATCCTAAATTGTATGTACGATATTTGGATGATATATTAGTTATTTGGAATCACGGGGAGGATCAACTGATAAATTTCTTAAACATAGCAAATCAGGTGAGCGAGCTTAAATTTACAATTGAAAATGAATCAAGTGGCGAATTACCATTTCTGGATGTCAAGTTAATTAGAAATGGTACAAAACTAGAACGGGATGTTTATAGGAAGGATACTTACTCAGGTATCCTTCTTAATTTCGATTCAAATCATCCATATAGAATGAAAATCGGTATCTTAAAATCGATGATAATAAGAAGCTTAAGATTAACAGATAAAAAACATAGAGAGATTGAATTAGGGAGACTGCGAGAAATATTCAGTGCTAATGGGTATCCTCTAAAGTTAATTGAAGCAACTATAATGAGCGTTATAAGTAAATTTAATCATGACTGGAAGTACGTGAAGTCAAACAAATTAAAAGATGACAGGAGGGTAATGATTATACCTGACTCTAAACTAAGTAGGAAAATCAAAATGATAGCAGCAAAATACAATATACGTACTATTTTAAAACAGACCCTTACCCTGGGTATTAAACTTCCCAACCAAAAGGAGAAAATAGAACCGTTAGACACATCAGGAGTATATGAAATTCCATGTAACGACTGTAACCTGATGTATGTGGGTGAAACCATGCGCCCAATTAAGGTTAGACGAGGAGAACATAAAACCGCATGCAAGTATGCCCATGTTAATAGATCAGATCTTGCACGCCATACAGTAGAGACAGGACACACCATTAATTGGGATGGGTGCAGACGTATATCAATCTGTAGCCGTAACAGGTCGACTAGACTGATTAGAGAATCCATCGAAATTAAATCGAGAAATGACATAATGAATGAAACAGCCGTAGAAAAATCACTAGGTCCTATTTGGAATACAGCACTAAATAATGGTAGAAAACGAAGATTGCACGAATCAGAATCAGAATCAGAAACTCGCTCAAGTAAAAGAATAAGAACACTGGACTGATATTAACTTATAGAGGTGGAGAGTGTGTAATTCAATATCGCCCAATTAATTTTTGATTAACTTATTATTTCATCCTTGATTACTTGTTATATTATTTCATCTTTTATCTTACGTTCTGTTGTTAGTGTAGCATCTTTTAACAAACATTTATTTGCATCTTTCTTTATCTAACAATTTTCAACTTCTTTTACGACCCCCTTTTAATCTTTATTTTAACTATCCACCTTAATAGAATACTTTTCCGTTTTGCTAACTCTAAATTATTTACTTTATTCACAGTATCTCGCCCCCTTCTCTCCGGGATGCCACTCGTAATTACTTCATTTAGGATAGTACGTGTAAAAATAGGTCTGATGTGTGCATTTAGGAAATGACAGTTATCATTTTAGTTTTATGTGAATTTCTGTTACACGTGCCGTTAATTACATGTAACAGATTATTTCTCAGTCTTAAGCAAACACTCACACACACACAAACACAAACACACAGAGGTGGCATACGCTTATCTAGTGATTAGTCAGATGTTGCTAAATCGCTGTCATTTCACTGGGATGAGTGTACACGTGCAATAGTTGATTACTCCTCAATCACAAACAAACGAGAATACATACACACAGACATGGCGTACGCTTGCAGACATATACACAAACCAATTTGACATACACTTTCCTAGCATTTTATGCTTAAGAGATCTAACAACAAGTATAAATGGGGCAGTTTAAACTAATATTTCCACTTGACATATTGATTGTCAACTTATTGTGATGAGCTTTCCATTGAAAAAGATATCCGTTTCTGGATATCGAAAATTTTGGAACAAAAACCAGAAAGACAGCGGATGCAAACAAATCGGATCGCAACCCGATAATCAGGTAATTGTCAAGTTGTTTGTGAGGTGTGCTTTTCGTTTAAAACGACTTTCGGAACTAGAAGTCGAAATATTCCGATTAATCGGGAGAAAAGTAAATACAAAGACAATGTTGCGCCCAATAAGGACAAGGTAAATAAACGTGAAGTAAATTTGTTCAGCGTACGTCGCGCTCCAAGCATATTTGAAGTTAAAAATACCAGGCGTGCATAAAATTCCATAGCTGCCAACCAAGGAAGATCATGAACTTGTTCTTATGCAATTGTGAATCAGGTATTGTTTATCTAGCAAAAAAATAATTCAAATAGGACAAAAAAGTGTTTTACCCAAGTCAGCATGAATGGAATGCACACATTTGTTTCGTAAGAGATGTGATTGCGTCCATTGCCCACTATATAAACAGAATACACATTGGTAAAGAAGACGAGACCATCCAACTATCCAACACTGTTTGACCAAACGTGTCGTGTACATGAGAGTATACCTTCGTTCATGCTGACTTTTGTACATCCTTCCGATTCTATTTGAACTAAGTACACAATAACTAATATATACATACATACATATATATATATATATATATATATATATATATATATATACAACGATATCATAGTTGTCTACAAATGTCATAACTGATGTCGATCGAGGCCAAAGTGTTTGGAATTGCTGGTGTAAAAGGTGTTACGAATTGGTAGTAATTCTCATTTTTGTGTTAATTTCAAAACCCTTTTTTTGGAACATGGTACATGCTTAGCATATTAAAACTATTTTTTGGTAAATACTCAGTGTTTTGCAAATCATTGAGTTTGTATTATAGTATCCGCTCAGTATTTTGCAAATAATTTTGATCGCTCTCTTTACTGGATCGGCATTTACAAATAAGGTGAATTATCTTTGAATTCGCATTATCGAAGATTTTATGCAAAGTTAACTATATTACAGTATGAATACACAAATGTCCTAAAATAAAATGTTCTAAAAAATACGATATGCCTTCAACATTAAAACGTGAATTAGTTATTCTGACATGGAAGAGTCTAAGTAGTTGTAGCATTTAGTGTTTTCCAACCATCAGAAATTTATGTTCATTATTGTACGTTACGGCGCTATTTACAAAGTCTTGGTAGCACTAAAATGTAAGGTTGCTTTTGCGAGATAAAAAGCTCGTGTATAATTATAATGAAATTATAAATAGGCAGAGATACATTAAAGAAATATCTTAAAACAGAATCGATAATATATATATATATTGGTTGTCCGAATGAACAAACATTGTTCATACTATTTTACGTTGTGTAGTGTAGCATTAATTTAATAAAATCCTGAATTTATACGTTAATTTAATGTAACTTCCCAAGGTAGCAATATATCTGTCAATTGATGACAGATTGCAGATTGCCAATTCTAACTTGACGCTGATAGCAATACCCACGAGGATACACATGAATAATAAACTGAAGTAAAAAACATAATCTGATAAATAACTGAAAAGTGCAAGGACTGCACGGCTTCAGCGTCTTAATGGATGAAATGCCGAACT
>JAQBSW010013800.1:0-13054 GCA_029291075.1 Eudiplozoon nipponicum | reverse complement strand
TGTATTAATTAAACCATCTTATTTCTATATTGTCACTTTTAATTTGTGTCTAGGCTGAAATTTGCTGAGAACACTATGATTGATTTAAAAATAAATTTGGAATGACAGAAAATGACCAAAAAATTTCCACTCATCAAGCAATCAATGCAACAAACCAATTTTCTTGTTTTTTGTAAGACAAGCTCCATCGAACCCTCCTATTCATCTTTAATTTTTGACAATGCATTAATATTTTGTCTTTCCTTGTGACACCTATGCGTTGTATTCTTGAATGAGAATGGCAATTCCTTCCGTATTTGCTTGCAGTTAAATTTACGGTTAATAATTTCACATTTAATGCATTCGTCACTGTTATCTTTCTCGTGGTATTGGCTTTTTCGATCCTGTAATCAGTTCTCAACTCTATGACTGATTCATCACGCAACGCCGTTACTGTTTAAACTGCTGCAAGCATAAAGGATTTTTTAAATTAGATTAATGAACATGAAGCTACAAATCTAAAACGTTTTAACAAAATATTTGTGTTAAATTCACCTGCCATGCATTTTATGCGCTTTTTAATAGAAAAAATAGTTCCGAATTTATGGGGAATATTAGGTGTACTTTTATCATGATGACGCTTTTTTAGTTAATGATATATCATGACATATTTTAAAATTTCTTAATTCTTTCCTGATAATAAACATTTATTTAAAGAATGTGCAAAATCGCGAGAATAACGGTGAGTTTTCTTCCTACAATTTAGCTGGGTTAATTTCATATTTGGAATGACACATAACTGACAACATTTCTGAGGTCCTCATAAGGACGAAACCGGACATGTGGATGAATCACCTTTTCCACACTATACAATAATTAGTTTATACTGACAAATATATGTACATAATGGGTAAGCTGTTTATATCAAGATCACAAACTTGATTACAGAAACTTTTATCACCACCCGCGCAACCAATGTTTGCTTAATTATATAAATGTTCACATCAATAACTTTTTCCTATGTAGGGTGGTGTATGTACTACCATGAAGGATATGGGATAGAACATCAGGTCTGTCTGGATGTCATGTAGGCTCCACCTAAAGAAAAGACTAACTAGGAAAATTTAGTTAGCAAATAACTGAAAATTGTTTTTTAGTGTGCGGCAGTGTGGCTCAGTGGTTAAAGCACCATATTTCGAAGCAGAGGTGCCCACCTTCGAGCTCTGTCTACGGCAAATTCTGGGCAGTACGTGACGAATTCCCAATAAGGTTGAAACCGGATAAATTGCCCTTTCAACAGTACACAATTCTTAGTTTATACTGAAACATTTATGTACATAATGAGTCAGGTGTTTATATGAAGACCGTGCCAACAATATTCGTTTAACAATATAATTGCTCTGGTACAATCTCCTAGACGAATGTACCGTCCTATTATTCCACATTCTTCTACCAAATATATAGTGGTTAAAGGGCGTAATAGTGGCTCCTACTGATGAGTCGCCAGTAAGCACGAAACGAATGTGAATGAGATTATACTTTCCGTTCATGCTGCCTTTGGTTTATCCTTCTGGTCACAACTGAACTAATTTGTTGCTAGGTTCGCAAAACCTAATACATACTTACTTACTTGAATATAATTGCTCATTTCAAAACCTCTTCCACATATAGCGTGGTGTCTGGTTTTATAATGACAGATCGAGGATGGTTTGTTGGAACTTCAGATCTAAATGAATGCCCTATAGGCTCCAAATAAAGAAAACGCTAACTCAGAAAAATTGACTAGTATATTATGCAAAATTGTGTGTATTGTGCTGCAGGGTGGCTTAGTGGTTAGAGCGCGTGTCCGCGGTAGATTCTGGACAGCACGTGTTAAGTTCTTAATATGGACGAAACCTTTCTACTGGATGGATTGCCTTTTCTACACTAGACAATACTAAGTTTTGTCTGACAAAAGTATATATAAAATTGATTATAGCAATTTCTGTTTTCATTTATACTGTAACCATTCTTAATTGGTGTCAATATTAAAATATATTACGTGTATTTTTGCATTGAATTTGTCTTTTTGTCATATAAACTACTATTTTTAAACAAAATGTTACCTGCTTTTCGATTAAAGTATGAAATAAGAAATAATTGCCACATAGTTTAAATATATAACTAATTGGTCAGTTTTTTAGCAAGACATTTTTAAATAAATAATATCTCAAAAAGAACCTATCAATTTAAATCACTATACCTTATCCTACTAGACTCCACAGTTAATCACTTTTGTACATGAATATCTGTTAACGTAAGACAAAAACTCCCTAATAGCCTTTGTCATAATCAAATAACCAAGTAAACTCTGAATTCCCACTGCATAATATAAAAAGCGTCTACACAAATACACAAGTTCGATTTTCTACAGCAGATTATTACCCCACCTTCGGGTCGTCAAATGACAGGTGTTTAGTTTAAATACTGTTTGTTGCGGAGAGCTAATATATATGCAAGTATGTAATAGGTTTTGCGAACCTAGTAACAAATTAGTTCAGTTGTGACAAGAAGGATAAACCAAAGGCAGCATGAACGGAAAGTATAATCTCATGCAAATTCGTTTCGTGCTTAGTAGTATTTAGTTTAGCTTCGAGTTACCCTCATCTATATGGTTTAGCGGTGTACGAAAAAGAACGTCGTCAAACGAGCTTTTATATTTCGACTTAATTAGATTGAGAAAACTTAAAATAATAAAAATAACAAAAAAATGACCATTTTACTGCAAAAGTTTTGAGACTCTTTAATTGACGGGAGACTGTATCAATAATAAATTTGCTTCATATACGTTTAATATTATTGAATCTCGGAGAAATATGCGATTAAATCACTACATGCTAAATTTGCAACCATCTAAAATCGTTATATGTTGCCTCTAGATATTTCGGCCACATTAAAGGATAAAGTACTCTTGCGTTTATTGCAAATTAAGTTATGAACTATTGAACTTATAGTAAAAAAATAAGAATATCATTCTCGGTATTTTATCTGTTTGGTTATAGATGTTTCAATCATTTCTGCTCTATCTGCAACGATATGCTTTATGATAAAATGTGACTTCGGCATGGTCAATAACTCAGACTGCTCAAAGTTACAATTTTTTGTCAAATCCTATGCAGACTGTGTCGTATTTAATGAAAGGGGTGACAAATGTCTGTATATACATTAAAAACATCTTCAAAGAAATGAACATGCTCATGTACCTCTCGCCAATATAAAAAAAACATAGGAAAGCTAGTATAGCAATATATAACAATTTAGTCATTAAAAATTTCTTCGTTTGTTCAATAATTTTATTCAAGGTTGCAATCTTGATATAAACACATGACCGATTAAGTATATATATTTGTCAGAATAAATTTGTATTGTATAGTGCAATAAGGGCAATTCGTCCGGTATACTGGTTTCGTAATTATTGGGAACTCATCACGTACTGTCCAGAATTTGCCGCGGACACCGCGCGAAACTGGGTATGTCTGCTTCGGAATCTGGTGCTCTAACCACTGGGCCACCCTGCAGCACACTACACTCAATTTGCAGTTGTATTCTAGCCAATGTTCCTTGGTTAGCCTTTCCTATAGTGGGAGCCTTTATGTCATTCCTACAAACCTGAAGTTCCAGGTACCCATCCCCAATCTGTCATATTTGAAAAGACGCCACAATGCATTGGGAAGAGGTATTGAAATGTACTTTTATATATTTAATCGAACATTAGTTACGTAGGCGATGACAACAATTACTTATTGCCTTAAAGTGGAATTTATCAATTTATTTCACAATAGTTCCAGAATAACAGAATGCCTTTTTAGTTTCACTATTACTAAATAGAAACTCCGCGTTGGACATAGTTGAATAACCACGTTTAAAAATAATCATAATTTTATTTGAAATGGATGCTATTACATAACCATGAAAAGAGAGTATTTCATTCTGGAGCACGTTATTATATATCTGGATAGCAAATATGTTTTCTGCAATTATTTGAACTCATAGTCCACAAAAAATAATATTCTTTTTTAATAACCGACGACTTGGTCTAGAGTAAACTTTTTTTGCATTTTACATCATAATTCAACGGATAATAAAGATATTTAATAAACAACTTATGCCAAGCGACATTGGTTTTAGCAGAACAAAAACTGTTTTAAGTTATTATTAATTAACTTATTTGATCTTTGTTTATAATATTATTTATTATCCGATTACTTGAATGCTTAACTATATTTTTCCCCAGAAATTGTTGACACCTGGACTTGCTTTTCATTTCAATGTGCAGGTTAAAATGTTAAAATTTCGCATTCAACAATTCATTTTTTCTAATCATTTGATTTTGGATTTATAAAATCTCTTTTATGAAAAAGTGAGGCTCGGAAGCAACCCAACAAAAAAAGTAAACTTAATAATTGAAATACGTATCTTTCAAAGGGTTACCTGACGTAGTATATAGGAATCTTCACTCGATTTTACTCTACCAATTGTTAATCGCACTCTAAATAGTTTTATTTGCCGGTAAGAGAAAATCCAACATATTTTTTGACAGGAATTTTAATCAATGATTATTTTAATGGTGTATACGTTTAAAAGTTGGCATATACTTGAAACACGAACGGGCTTAACCAATATTTAAAAGCTAGTTCGTTTTCTTATCCAAAGTCAGTCATCTAATAATGTATAAACGTATTTTTGAATAGTTTATAACAAAGTATACACCAAATTAATTTTGTTAAAGCAACATCAAAAATAGTATTCAATTTAATTCTCTAAAGTTAATGGCCAAAGTGACTAAACAACGACCGCGAGCTCACATTTCATTGTTTGTCCTTCAACTTCAGAACAGTTAAACAGAAAAAGAACCACACAAGAAGAAAACAGGTTAAATAATCACAATCATGTGTGGATACGTGAGAAAACTTCATAAGAATGTATGCTTTATAGACTAAATCGTAATTGATGTGAAATAACTTTGAATCTGAGAAAGCACGAAGCAATGCTTTATAATAAAAGAATCAATCTATTTATGGAATAATGGTCATTCGTTTTTTCTACATACAGTAGAACTGAATTTCCTAAATCAAGTTTGCGAGCTTGAAGTAAGCCCTGATCACATTGTATTTATCCAGTCGTCGAACAACATAGAAAAACTACCGCCAGTTGCATGCACTGACGTGTTCCAAACTTCTATTAACATCATCGGTGTGCGACGGCAAACTGACTAGCGAGGAACAATCCTTATAGCATATATATGAAAAGCAAAATTAGATATGCGGTTCTTACCCCTAATAGTCTCCTATACAGTGTACTTGATTGGAAATGTCGGATGCATTAACCGTTTGCAGCTTTTGCCACACAAATATAAAATTAAACATTAATTGATTGTGTGGGTGCTGGTAACAATTCTTTAAATCAGCTTGCGACCTTGAAGTAAACACCAATCCCATTGAATTTAATCAGTCGTCGAGCAATAAAGCAAAACTACCGCCAGTCACACACACTATGTTTGTATTATAAATGGTAATACGTGAGCCAAATCTTGCGGAAAAAAAGAAAATTTGTAAATAAATTGTCGTGCTACTGTAATTTGTGAGTAAGACCCTTAAACACAAATATTTTTACGCAACAGACAATCTATTCTCTTCTGTAAGGAGTATGTAGTGTAATTTATTTTTTTTCTCAACGCTATTTCTCGGTGGTTACGCTAAATTATGCTCTTGTTTGCGTTATTTAATAAGAAATTTTTATCAACCTGAATTTAAAATATGTAAACAGGCTTATTAAAGGCAGACCAGCAAGCTGTTTTAGTCACTGATTGTACTGAAGTTTCGTGACTAGAAAATATCTTTAACAAAAATATGCAATAAATTTTTGGTGGTTTATTTGTGATAAGAGGAGGATGAGAATGACTATTTCACATTTTGGCCATTAGTATGCAAACCGGTAAATATCAATTCATTTTGAATAGATTTTTAAATCAAATGCTTTTTCAAATGTCTCTGTCTTTGGTTCAATAATTCAAAACTTTTCACAATTTCACATAAAAACTGTATAAGGGCTAATAAAACTTTCTAATACAAATACAAGAATATTTAATGGTGAAATGTGCAGCATGTCCTTAGACCTTATAGAAATATTCGGCTTGTGTCGTTTTTAATTTATGTGTCATTTATATGTAAATACGTATGAATTCTAATTTTTTTCATTTCTATAATATCTTATCATTGCTGTTAGATAACAACATGTTCAACATCAAACAGTACATCCGTCGACTTCAATGAAACCAGTTTTAATGAACGATATGAATCTGGCAGTATATTTCAAAAAGGTAGTGTGACAAATGCAGAATTGATATCACCGTCAGCCTCAACGGGGTCATCTAAAACGTCTTCGTTAGCATCCACCACAACAAAAGATTTCTTGCAAGATAGTACGGAGGATTTGAAACGTCTTTGCTGCGCTGAATTGTTGTCAACAGATAGGGTTCAAGTTAATATGTTAGATAGCAGGTAATGTAGAACAAAACAGATTTACGTTTTTGAGTATGAAAAATTTATGCTATAGAATTTAATAGCAAAAGTTTGAAATTTCAGTGCATTTATACAGTTTATTTCTATCTTAAATTTAGCATTTATAAGAATGGAATACCATTGTGTATGTTAATTTTAAAGAATAGTCTTCTTGATTATGAACCATTCCTATGTATTAACGAAGATCAACATCGATTAAAATTCATTAACCATGTTTTTCAGTAATTTGGTTTGATAGATTCTTGGAAAGTTTTCCTAATTTCTTTTGATAATCTGCCGTACTTAGCTTAAACTTCCACATTCGAATTCAAAAATTTTTCAACATTACTATGCTTCTAGGTTAACGCTTTCTAAAAATATAGCGTTTAATTTTTTCGTGTACTGGTACCAAATAACTAATAAAAACTTAATGAGATGTAGTATTAAAAAAATTAGATCAGCAGATAATTTAACTGATCGACCAGATTTTAAAATCGGATTTTACAAAATCGTTTTTATTTTCTAAATCCAATTTTTGTCAGAATTTAATCAAAAGGCATGTACGTATTGGGCATACGATATTAATAAATTCATTACGCTGTTTGGGACGTGGAGAAGAAATAAAAGTATACCTAAATAGAACAATTTTTTTCATTGAGGACATATTAAAATGTTCTGTTTAAGAACTGATTGATAAAGTCGATTCCTCCTACCTAACTTCGATTTTTTCAGTAAATACACGGAATTGGTTTTGTTTAAATCTGAAATGTTCCAGATATTACGTGTGTATAATCTGGTGTGCCGTTATTGATAATTAGTACCTGTAAACTTCATTTACGAAGTTTAAATTTTTACTGCTATGAAACGCTTACTTTTAGGAGATTAATCTGTTCATTTGTCTTGAATTACTTGAACAAGTATAAAGTAGACTGTCCATGTTGCCTTATCTACTGTTAATGACATCTGGCAATGTCATAATACCTGTTGCTTTATCTGAATTGGATTTTACCCAATAGTATTCAATGTAAACCTTTACTACTAAGGAAGCAATGTTCAGTTTCTATGTATCTTGTTAAAAAGATGATTATTATTTAATATACGAAAAAAGATTGATAGAGTAAAAACAATTTTGAAAATATAAAACAAGCACAAACAATAGAAAGCACTTTCAATTGTAGAATGAGCAAAACAGTTTTTCAGGAATAAATTAAATGGTAAAAGCGCCCTTGGTCTGATAATGGATCAATTAGCTTCAGAACTTTGCGTCATTAATCTTAGATTTATTTATTTTACTATATAAATGTTATACACTGTTTTGACTATTCCTCTAGAAAACAAATTGTCTCTATACGTCCTTTAGTGCATTATTCTATAAAAAAATCAATAAATAGCTGGCTTTTGATAAAACCAAAAATAATATTCAATTTTTTTTAAATAGCGTAATAAATATTATGTCGTTATAACTATTTTACTTCACAAAAAAATTTTCTTCTCTCATGAGATTTACAATATCCCTTTATTTACCAATGTATATATAACGAATACGCTTATTATCAGAAACTTCTTGGCAATTTCTCTAATTTTATCTTATGATTTCGGCCAAAATCCTTCACAATAAATATAGTAGAATTATATTTTTCTGCTTAGGCCATTCAACCTGTTTTTGTGAATATCGTTTACAAATTAAATTTATACATATGTGGACATGAAATTGTATTCTAAATCATATGTTTTTAAGTTTGTGGCGACATATAAAAAGAATTAATATTTTTAAAGCTGTGCGTCTTGTAAAATGAAAATGACGTGCGTGATTGTGATGTTAAATTAATATTTGTTACCAAAAATTTAATTAACCACAATGTATATGTCTTATTCTCTTTAACACAATGGACATCTTAATACAAATAGCAAAAATATCAAAACGTTATTTTTAATGACGGTGTCAACCATGTCTCGATGGCCGATCGTACATGGGCTAACGGAGCTATGGCGGTGGTGTCACCAGGGCGTGGTGGATTTCCGACCGGCAATCGGATCTCCTATAAAATACCACATGAGCCCGACGACGGCACCATGACTCGGCGTGTGTTCCCCGCCACAAAAGGGTTCAACAGCCACAGGATTACATGGACTCCTGACAGTACCCCGTACTTCCGAATGGCGAATGAGCTCTCAACAGCCACCGGCAACCATGCAACTTACTGCTGCCTTGCAGACTGCGCTTGGATGTGCAAAGGCTAGAGGTGCGTCCTCGATCAAAAAGCCGAGTGGTGAGGGGACACCACTTGTACCAAATTCCCAAGAAACTCCATGAAATGTCATTGGAGCCGGCTTATCCTCCAAAAGGAGTCAGCCGCAGTAAAGTAAAGTAAGTAAGTACTTAATATATATAAACGCATAGAAGCTTGTTTGGCACAAACATGTTTAATTATCTAGTATTTATTTAATTGAATGATATTATGAGTACCTAAACAATTTGATAACTTATGCCGGACAAGCCCAGGTACTGAGGCTTCTCTGATGGATCCCGTGTGTAGAATTGTTGTGAATATAAATTTTAAGAAAACTATTGATGTAATCTTGTCTAATCTCTGCGATTTGCGTTCGCGGGTTGTCATTTTGTACTATCAGTTTTGCAAAGATCTTATTGATCTCCATTTCCAAGTACGCGTCTAATTTGACTTATTGACTGGGTACGGATTCGTTCCTTTCTTCCTAAGTCATCAACATCATTCAACTAACCACTGGAAATGAGATACGATCTAATCTATGTGCCCTCATCAGGCCTCTAATCAAACACACGCAGCACAATATTCAGAATAGCAGATTAAGCAAAAGTGGTAACCTTGTTCCGAAATAATTCTATTTATATTTTAATTTTCGGCTCCCTAATGTTTTAAACAAAGAATTGGTCTCAGTAACTAATCTTTATAGACGCATATACGTGGAGCGTATGGCAGCATCCAAGTATCGTGATTTGATCGTCATTCAATAATTGAGGAACAGATTATGAGAAGTTGTTGCGCTTTCAAATTAAACCACATATAACTTTACAAAATGTTGACTTTACACGTTTGCGATTGCACTATCTAACAATCCCATACTAAACGGATAATTGCTTTCATGTGTTTTGCTAGATCTTACTGGTTAACTGCCGACAGACATGAAACGCACGCTTATGTGAAAATACATCTTTATTCATGCTGGCTTTGCTTAATCCGCCAGGACATTTCGTGTTAACTTTTCACTCGGTTCTTCATGCCCAATGGAAAATGCATGCCCAAATCTACAGAATATGGATTTGAAATAGATGTCTCATCGCTTTCTTATCCCGAGTCCAGAGTTATGCGTGGTTCTGAAATTGAATAAAATGTTGCAACTTAACATTCGCTAAACATATCTTTGCCTCAGAAAATATATTTACGCTATAGTGTTATAAATACTAAATAATGCTCTATCTGGTGGTTGAAACAAATTTACTTATCGGTTCCGCATAAGGATAGCGACTGAACTAAGTAGGTTGATAATAAACAATCAAAATTTGTAACAAGAATATTTACGCGCGCAATAAATCTCAAAAGTTAAATCTGATTTTATTCAATTCTAAAGCATTAGAAAGTTATTCTCGTACGCAAACACACTATCTTAAAAAAGCAAGACTGGAATATTTCCAGAACCAAAAAATAGCAAATACATGTTACACGAGTCAGAAAGCATAATCTTCAACCTCCATTTAATCACGCTACGCCAGAAGAGTAGCAAATCTTTCCTTCGCCGATGCTAATTATGATAAAATCATGTATAAGAAGGTTACCGGTAAAAACGAAATGTCATTAGTCTGTTCATTAATATGCTGCTAGTACTGTTTATATGAACTTCTTTCAAATTATTGAGTGTGTTATGTAAGATTTATATATATATATATATATATATATATATATATATATATATATAATATCCATTTTAGAATATTACACAATATGTATCTTATTATGAAAAGAAAACAAGCTAATTCCAAAGTGGATAATGGAAATTTATTTCGAGACTACTAAACTTCACTTTACAATATTTTATTTATATACATCCTGGGTTTTCATTTGATCGCGAATGTAGCAACTAGTTCGACACGAATATAATTCTATTTCTTATTTGGTCTGATTAGTAATTAGATAGTGTATGTGTCTGTGCGTGTCTTTTTGCGTGTAGGATTCTTCCTCGTTGTATTGCAAAGTCATGTCTGAGATCGGGTCATTCTTGCATTGATGGATTGAAAGTTAACCAGTTTTCGCATTTTTGGTTGTTACCTGTACGAATATTATTTTCCTGGGAGTCTTTCATTTCACGTTGTTCCTCAATTTTGTTCTGTTCAATTGGTAATAGCGCAAGGTCTGCGGATTTCAGTGTTGAATACTCAAATTGTTTTGAAATTTCTGTCTTTGTTAACAATGGTAAGGATGAGGCAGGTGCAGCTGTTTTTCCTTATTTAGTTTGTTGCCAATTCGAGCTAATGTTTGTTATGTCTGGTCGAGTGGGTGTTTGGCCTTGCCTGGATGCTATTAAATCGTTGATGGGTTTTGTGATTTGTGGCCAATTGATTAGAATATTATGTTGATCATAATTCTTATAGACATGAAGTAAAATTAAACAATTTAGGAAGATTTAAAATGAAATTGAATAAATGACGTTTGGTAGTTTTACTTTGCTGCATATTTATTTTTTTTAAATTAATTAATGTTTATTCAAAGACTAGAAGCATGTTTTAAATTAAGCTTAAATGATTAATCAATTTGTGGATACAGAACTAATCCTTGTTAAAGTCGGCTACTAAGTCAAGTTGTATTAGGAACTATTCTCATAATCACATTAATCAAATTTTGTAATCGATAATCAAATAATTCTCTCTGGGACTTTTCTGGTTTGAATACACTATTCCAACGAATTTCTGAATAGATTGATAGGCCGAATCTCTAAATGCAACCCGTAGTTTGTGTACGTTTGTGTGTTTGTGTATATTATACTTAGTTAAATAGCCGCAACGAATATTCACGAAATATTGGTTAGCTTATTTATTATCTGGTATCACATACTTTCCTATTTTAATAAGCAATTGAACACGTGAGAAGTTTTAAATAAATTCTGACTTTTGTCGTCTAGCCACACTAATCGGAGAAGCATGCATTAACAAACATTGCATTTTACCTAAATAGGATTTAAAAGAAACATGTTGCATTTTACCACCCGGATGCAGAGACAAGAGTAGCAGACCAACACATTTTAGGTAAAATAACAGCGGTAATGGTTGTGTTTACAGTAAAAGCTTATCATTTAAGAAGTGAAACTGTCCTTTTTAACAAATTACTTTCAAAACGAGGAGTAGTTACAACAGCTAGCAAGTTAGTCCGTATTTATATTTATATGCTATCCATAATTTCTTCATTGGTCAGGTGGTCAATCAGTTAGTTTTAAACTAATAATGCTATGCAAATAACCAGTAAAGCCTATGGCCGTATAGAGATGTTTTTTGCAGTAAAATATTAATAAATAATTTAAAGTCAAATATTTGTCCTAAATACTACTTACAGCTTTGCCAATAACGGCACAATCTTTGTGAAGTATTAACAGGTAAACTCATAGAAATACTTTAGTTTGACGTATGCATGTATGTATGTATCTATGTTTTATGTATTTATTCTGAATGTATGTTTGTTGTATGTATGTATTTACGTATGTATGTATGTATGTATGTATGTATGTATGTATGTATGTATGTATGTATGTATGTATGTATGTATGTATATATATGTATGTATGTATGTATGTATGTATGTATGTATGTATGTATGTATGTATGTATGTATGTATAAATGTATGTATGTTTATATGCATGTATGTATGTATGTATGTATGTATGTATGTATGTATGTATGTATGTATGTATGTATGTATGTATGTATGTATCTATGTATGTATGTATGTATGTATGTATGTATGTATGTATGTATGTATGTATGTATGTATGTATGATTTTATGTATGTATGTATGTATGTATGTATGTATGTATGTATGTATGTATGTATGTATGTATGTATTTATGTATGCATGTACGAATGTATGTATGTATGAATGTATGTATGTATGTATGTATGTATGTATGTATGTATGTATGTATGTATGTATGTATGTATGTATGTAGATATTTATGTATGTATGTATGTGTGTATGTACTTATGTATGTAGGTATGTTCGTATATATGTATGTATTTATGTATGTATGTATGCATGCATGTATGTATGTACGTATGCATGTATGTATGTATGTATGTACGTATATTTGCATGTATGTATGTATGTATGTATGTATGCATGTATGTATGTATGTATGTATGTATGTATGTATGTTGGTATGTATGCATGTATATATTTATGTATGTATGTATGTATTTATGTATGTATGTACGCATGTATGTATGTATGTATGTATGTATGTATGTATGTATGTATGCATGTATGTATGCATGTATGTATGTATTTATGT
>JAQBSW010013799.1:0-13057 GCA_029291075.1 Eudiplozoon nipponicum | reverse complement strand
AGTAACTGATACCTTTTTTGAAATCGATGAGTACCGGATACTAACACTATGGTTTCCGAGTCGGTACATGATACCAACCTGATGGATATAAATTTATGCTAAAGTTCACCCAAATTGAGAATTACAACAATTTCCGAACACCTGTTACCCAGTTAAACCATACACTCTGGCCTTCATCGATATCAGTTATCACATTTCGCGGTAAGCATGACATCATTCAATTCAATATATTACAGTTAAATACTGTTTGTTGCGAAGAACTAATATATATGCAAGTATGTATTAGGTTTTGCGAACCTAGTAACAAATTAGTTCAGTTGTGACCAGAAGGATAAACCAAAGGCAGCATGAACGGAAAGTATAATCTCATGCACATTCGTTTCGTGCTTACTGGCGACTCATCAGTAGGAGCCGGTATTACGCCCTTTAACCACTATATATTTGGTAGAAGAATGTGGAATAATAGGACGGTACAATCTCCTAGACGAATGTGTAAACCTGTAATAGTGAAGCTAACATAATCTAAAGTCAACGACAATACGACTTCAATGCTAACTCACACTATATAATATATATACCGAGTCTGTAAAGGATACTAACACTATGGCTATTGTGTTAGTAACTGATACCTTTTTTGAAATCGATGAGTACCGGATACTAACACTATGGTTTCCGAGTCGGTACATGATACCAACCTGATGGATATAAATTTATGCTAAAGTTCAGCCAAATTGAGAATTACAACAATTTCCGAACACCTGTTACTCCAGTTAAACCATACACTCTGGCCTTCATCGATATCAGTTATCACATTTCGCGGTAAGCATGACATCATTCAATTCAATATATTACAGTTAAATACTGTTTGTTGCGAAGAACTAATATATATGCAAGTATGTATTAGGTTTTGCGAACCTAGTAACAAATTAGTTCAGTTGTGACCAGAAGGATAAACCAAAGGCAGCATGAACGGAAAGTATAATCTCATGCACATTCGTTTCGTGCTTACTGGCGACTCATCAGTAGGAGCCGGTATTACGCCCTTTAACCACTATATATTTGGTAGAAGAATGTGGAATAATAGGACGGTACAATCTCCTAGACGAATGTGTAAACCTGTAATAGTGAAGCTAACATAATCTAAAGTCAACGACAATACGACTTCAATGCTAACTCACACTATATAATATATATACCGAGTCTGTAAAGGATACTAACACTATGGCTATTGTGTTAGTAACTGATACCTTTTTTGAAATCGATGAGTACCGGATACTAACACTATGGTTTCCGAGTCGGTACATGATACCAACCTGATGGATATAAATTTATGCTAAAGTTCACCCAAATTGAGAATTACAACAATTTCCGAACACCTGTTACTCCAGTTAAACCATACACTCTGGCCTTCATCGATATCAGTTATCACATTTCGCGGTAAGCATGACATCATTCAATTCAATATATTACAGTTAAATACTGTTTGTTGCGAAGAACTAATATATATGCAAGTATGTATTAGGTTTTGCGAACCTAGTAACAAATTAGTTCAGTTGTGACCAGAAGGATAAACCAAAGGCAGCATGAACGGAAAGTATAATCTCATGCACATTCGTTTCGTGCTTACTGGCGACTCATCAGTAGGAGCCGGTATTACGCCCTTTAACCACTATATATTTGGTAGAAGAATGTGGAATAATAGGACGGTACAATCTCCTAGACGAATGTGTAAACCTGTAATAGTGAAGCTAACATAATCTAAAGTCAACGACAATACGACTTCAATGCTAACTCACACTATATAATATATATACCGAGTCTGTAAAGGATACTAACACTATGGCTATTGTGTTAGTAACTGATACCTTTTTTGAAATCGATGAGTACCGGATACTAACACTATGGTTTCCGAGTCGGTACATGATACCAACCTGATGGATATAAATTTATGCTAAAGTTCACCCAAATTGAGAATTACAACAATTTCCGAACACCTGTTACTCCAGTTAAACCATACACTCTGGCCTTCATCGATATCAGTTATCACATTTCGCGGTAAGCATGACATCATTCAATTCAATATATTACAGTTAAATACTGTTTGTTGCGAAGAACTAATATATATGCAAGTATGTATTAGGTTTTGCGAACCTAGTAACAAATTAGTTCAGTTGTGACCAGAAGGATAAACCAAAGGCAGCATGAACGGAAAGTATAATCTCATGCACATTCGTTTCGTGCTTACTGGCGACTCATCAGTAGGAGCCGGTATTACGCCCTTTAACCACTATATATTTGGTAGAAGAATGTGGAATAATAGGACGGTACAATCTCCTAGACGAATGTGTAAACCTGTAATAGTGAAGCTAACATAATCTGAAGTCAACGACAATACGACTTCAATGCTAACTCACACTATATAATATATATACCGAGTCTGTAAAGGATACTAACACTATGGCTATTGTGTTAGTAACTGATACCTTTTTTGAAATCGATGAGTACCGGATACTAACACTATGGTTTCCGAGTCGGTACATGATACCAACCTGATGGATATAAATTTATGCTAAAGTTCACCCAAATTGAGAATTACAACAATTTCCGAACACCTGTTACTCCAGTTAAACCATACACTCTGGCCTTCATCGATATCAGTTATCACATTTCGCGGTAAGCATGACATCATTCAATTCAATATATTACAGTTAAATACTGTTTGTTGCGAAGAACTAATATATATGCAAGTATGTATTAGGTTTTGCGAACCTAGTAACAAATTAGTTCAGTTGTGACCAGAAGGATAAACCAAAGGCAGCATGAACGGAAAGTATAATCTCATGCACATTCGTTTCGTGCTTACTGGCGACTCATCAGTAGGAGCCGGTATTACGCCCTTTAACCACTATATATTTGGTAGAAGAATGTGGAATAATAGGACGGTACAATCTCCTAGACGAATGTGTAAACCTGCAATAGTGAAGCTAACATCATATAAAGTCTACGACAATGCGACTTCAACGCTAACTCACACTATATAATATATATACCGAGTCCGTAAAGGATACTAACATCATGGCTATTGTGTTAGTAACTGACACCTTTTAGAAATCGATGAGTACCGGATACTAACCTATGGTTTCCGAGTCGGTACATGATACCAACCTTTGGTTTATCCTCTGGTCACAACTGAACTAATTTGTTACTAGGTTCGCAAAACCTAATACATACTTGCATATATATTAGTTCTTGGCAAAAACAGTATTTAACTGTAATATATTAAATTGAATGATGTCATGCTTACCGCGAAATGTGATAACTGATATCGATGAAGGCCAGAGTGTATGGTTTAACTGGAGTAACAGGTGTTCGGAAATTGTTGTAATTCTCAATTTGGGTGAACTTTAGTATAAATTTATATCCATCAGGTTGGTATCATGTACCGACTCGGAAACCATAGTGTTAGTATCCGGTACTAATCGATTTCAAAAAGGTATCAGTTACTAACACAATAGCCATAGTGTTAGTATCCTTTACAGACTCGGTATATATATTGTATAGTGTGAGTTAGCATTGAAGTCGTATTGTCGTTGACTTTAGATTATGTTAGCTTCACTATTACAGGTTTACACATTCGTCTAGGAGATTGTACCGTCCTATTATTCCACATTCTTCTACCGAATATATAGTGGTTAAAGGGCGTAATACCGGCTCCTACTGATGAGTCGCCAGTAAGCACGAAACGAATGTGCATGAGATTATACTTTCCGTTCATGCTGCCTTTGGTTTATCCTTCTGGTCACAACTGAACTAATTTGTTACTAGGTTCGCAAAACCTAATACATACTTGCAAACTTTTATTATGTTTATTTTCATGATGCTGTTATTAATGATGTGTTTGAGATTAAACTTAAGGATTTAGGCATAACTATTCAATGTACAGCTTCTGTTGAGAGACATATTGAAAGTATAGTAGGCAGTGCCAAGAAAAGATAGGCACTAATAAATCGAAATATCTTATCAAATGATATAAAACTTTAAATGTATATAATATGGATTAGACCGGTACTAGAATATGCAGTCGCTACTTGGAATCCATTAAAAAAGGGTTTGTCTAATAAGATAGAAGCTGTACAAAGAAAAGTTGTGAAACATATTATTCCTACTTCTTGCAATCTCTGTGGTTTCGGAGGATGTGTTATTGTATAAAAGTTTTCTATTTGAACCAGTGGACTGGTGCCTATATGACTCCGATAAGAAAGAGTCATGAAGTTGGAACTAGATCTGGACATTTGGCAATATCTCCTCCTTTGGTGGGGAATGTAGCGAGCAAGTTATTCTCTTTCTCGAAAATCTACAAAATTTATAACCAATTGCCAAATGGACTTAGAGAAATGCCTCCATCTAAGATGTATTTTAAAACTTTATCGACTGAACTTGAAAAAGTCTGCAGTCCTGCTGATATTTGTTATTTTTTTGATTATGATAATACTTTCTCATGGTTGAATAAAAGACAAGGATAATTGTTATCGAAAACAGATTTTCTTGAGATTTTTATTTCCAAGTTTTGTATTATTATAATTGAAATGTTATGCACTATATCTTCAAATTAGTTAACATTACATTACAATCAATTGCTAGTCATGGTTCTCAATTTTTGCATAATGTTACACTCGAATTATACCTTAATTGTTCCTAATTTGATGATGTATATATTATTCTTTTCAGTCGAACTTTCTGATATTGATATATTGTATTGTACAACTAGTGAGATATACCTATCTACATGAGATTAATTGCACAATTATTGTGATGTGATAATTTTTTAAATATATATTTTACAATTTCCAATTTTATTATTTGATGGAATATGTGTGGTTTGAATCCAAATAAAGATATTCTATTCTATATTCTATTCTAAAACAGAACCAATTACGTGCTTTTTTATAAAGTAGATCTCAAGGACGACAAGATTATGCAATTCCAAGCTTAAATTCGGATAATGACGTGTCCATGTTAGACAGCCTTCTCTAACATAAAGAAGAAGAATAACTGTACCGATACTATAGCAAGATATTGAAGCGGTCTCATTGAAGAAAATCAATGCTGAGTCCCAATTGAAATACTCAACGCTTGTTGAACCGCCAACTTTTGCTTCAACATCATAAAGCTGACTCATACCAGTTGTCTGACTTCAATACTGTAGGCTTATACAAATTAACGATTTGAAAGGTAACCAAACCCAGTTAGAATGACTGTCACAATTCCCATAAGGAAGCAAAGGCATAAAATTGTGTATTAACAGCTCAAGAATAATTCGCCGACATATTGCGTAGATGAAATTCAAATTTAATTTGCGCGGCACCAATTAAAACAAGCGAATTTTGCCGTTAACCAATGGCGTGCGAGCTTTCGTTTTCACACTATATTGTGACATGACGATCAAAGTTCAGATTTACTATTGTGTTTCTTTTCATCAATTATCAGTGGCTATAAACCATACTATTAAGACTTTTCAGATTTACTTTTGTGGCTCTCTTCATTAATTATCAGTGACATTAAACTAAATTGCTAATCATAATGGATTTATATTTTGTGTATTTCTCAATCATTTATCCGAAACTCTATAGTTCAATGGATTTATGTGATTTAACACTCAAAACCTAGAAAACAGTGGATTAATTATATGTGGTGCTTATTATGACTATTCCTACACGATTTATTTCTTTGCTTAATAACATTTTGAATAAAACAATGATGCTGTGTTGTGGCCTTCTCACTTCGCCCTTGGGAAAAAGGTCAGGGACTAATCATGAATACGGATGGTAACAATAGCCACCAGGGACATGTAGGAATGGGGTTATATTACTAAATAGACAGCTGCCCCGCAAAGCCTATTACAATAACTAAAAAACCTCCTACAATTTAAGCACGGTGCATTTATCATGCTAATCAAGATTCACGTTTGATTACTGCTGCGCACTACGTGTACGTGCTGTCTCCTGTCATACTGAGTTTTCACCTACGCTGACTTCTGGATCTGATTCATACGAAGAGTCATTTAATCACGCACATCTTGTCACTGCACATATAGTGAGATGGCGCAACATCTATTTATTGAACCTTTACGTGTGCCAGTCACCACGTGTTGTCGCAGATCTTCAACGAGACAATACTCAGCCTTCACACAGTCTCTCGCCGCTGATGTCAATGCCACAACAGAAGGAACACCAGCCAGTCAACCAGAGCCGGTCTCAAGTGTTTAGGAGTATTTCTAGACACTGCTACAGTAACTAACTTTCTTGGCATTTCCCGGAGAACGTAATTCCAGCCCTAATAAATGCCACCAACAGAACTAACTCTAAGCCGTCTTGGCACATAAAAACTTTGTAAACGTCGTACGGCATTTACTTGAGGCTAAGGCGTTTTACAGTGTATTCGATGTTGCGTACTTAGTAATCAATTATTCCAACTTGAATAAAAAGGATAAACAAAAGACATGCAATAACGAAAGGTTATCGGTCATGTTTTCATGCGTTTAGTGCTTATTGGCATTAATAATAGGCACTGGAAAAGAAATTGATAAAAATTGATCGGCTTATATAGTCAAATTGTATCATTATTTACAACTAAAATATTCAATAAGTAGTGTGTTCATATAAAAGTGTAAAATATAATTTTGGCCAATTATTAAAAAATGTACATATAATAAGCATAAATAAATAATCTCTACGCAATTCTCCCTTGCCCTCACAGTGCTTCTCTATATGTGTGATCTGCTTATCGATAAATTAATTAAATAATAACACACAAAATATATACAAATTTAAAATGAGAAACCTAATTCGACAGATTATAACTTTTAAATACTGTTTGTTGCGGAGAACTAATATATGTGCATGTATGTATTAGGTGTTGCGAACCTAGTAACAAATTAGTTCAGTTGTGACCAGAAGGATAAACCAAATACAGCATGAATGGAAATTATAATCTCATGTCAGATTATAACTCTGACAAATATGTTTTGAATGATTGGCGCGCAGTGCTGACTCTCCTCGAGTTTTGTGCGTGAGTTGTTGCTTTGAATCATCAGTTTCACAACGATCCGATTGATCCCCATTTCTAAGCACGCTTCGATTTCGTTTTAGTTTTGGCTGAGTGCGGATTCGTCCCTTTCTTCCGAAGGCTTCAACATCGTTCATACTAACCATTGCAAATTAGGTACGATCTAATCTTCGTTGAGTGGCAACGTTTCGGAACAGAATTTCCCATTCCCCCATCAGACCAATAATCACATTTCTACACAGCACAATAATCACAATAGCAAATTTGAGCAGATGTGGTAATCTCGTTCTAAAACAGTTTTATTCATATTATTTATTTATATATTTATTTAATTAAACAGATTATAAAACTTATAGTGTGAGTGCCTGAAAATAAATCATAAAAAGTTACATTAGTTCTGAAGTTTAACAGAAAATACAATTAAATAATTTCAAAGACTAATGATAACATGGACGATCAAAAACCAATAAACATAAAAGCATTTAAAATTATATACACAAAGCCTAAATTTCAAACCGAAAACCAACTTAGCACATAATCATAATGATTGTGATAAACTCGGCAATCAGTCCATTGTGTATGTGCGCTACAAAACGCTAACTTAGCCAGGTAGTTAACCCTGTCTAGTGGCACTAAAATAGTGCGAAATATGTTTTCTGAAGAATAAGTTATGCGTAACAAGCAGTTACGTATAAATTAAGAATTGTATAATGTAGAAAAGGCAATTCATCCAGTAGACCGGTTTCGTCCTTATTGAGAACTCATCAAGTACTGGCCAGAATTTACCGCGGACAGGGCTCGAACCTGGGCACGTCTGCTTCGGAATCTGGTGCTCTACCTACTGAGCCACCTTGCCGCACACTACACTACACACAATATTCAATTATATTCCAACTAATGTAACTCAGTTAGTCTATTTTTGCTTTAGGTGGAGCTCATTTAGACCCAAAACTTTAATTAAATGGATACCATATGAGCTCCACTTAAAGGGAAAATAGACCAACCAAGTTACATTATTTTGTATATAACTGAAAATTTTATGTAGTGTGTGGCAGTATGGTTCAGTAATTAGAGCACCAGCTTCCGAAGCAGACGTGCACAGGCTCGAACGCAATACATGACGAGTTCCCAATAAGGACAAAATCGGTCTACTGGATGAATTGCCTTTTCTACACTATACAATTCTTAGTTTATATTGACATATGTAAGTAATTAACGGGACACGTGCTTATATCAAGATCGCAACCTTGATTATAAAAATTGTTATCAGCGTCCGCGCAACCAATTTTCGTTTAATCAGTTACGTTTTGGTATTTTTCATATTTCAAAAACAAGGTCTCATTATTGGGAAAACGGTCAGAAGTAGTAAATTATGCCACTCGTATACGAAAGATTGATACCACTTATAATTTAATAGATCTCAGTAAACCAAATGTGATATGTTACGTGTCTTATAACGTAGTTTATTAAATAATGTAATTGTTTTATATTGTAGATGCCTTTTTCATACTTAATGTACTGTAACGACACAAATTAATGGCCGACATATTGCGTAAATTAAATTCAATTTTATTTACGTTGCACCAATGAGAAAAAAGCGAAACTTGCCGTTTAACCAATAGTGTGCAAGTAGGCATGGCATGCTATTTAAGCACGGCAATTTACCATGCAAGTCAGTCGTTGCAATTGCATGCTGCCTTCCGTCACGCGTGTGCGTTCTGTCGGCTGTCAATACCTACGCTGGTGATTTGATAGTTTCACCAACAACTAACTACATCCGTGACTCGTCTTGTTGCGGGATACCGGAGAGACGAGCCAATTAAGTGCAGAACCTGCAGGACGCCATCCACATCGTGATTACAGTTCAACCACGGGAGCGACAACTCAACCAGAGTCCACCCAAGGCTCTAGGACATCTTCACACTCTGAAGACTTCAAGAGAACGCATTAACAGGCCCTCTTAAGGGCCCCCATATCAGTAACTAATCTCTATTCAGAGCACCTTAACCGAGTTTGTAACGTCGTACGGCATTTACTTGAAGCCGGGGCGTTTACAAAATTGGCGACCCCGGCAGGATATTGATTGTTCTGATTTTTTTTGGTCTAAATAAAATTGACTTCCTTTTTCATCTATTTGGGATAAATAGATTGACATTTGTGTATTCTTTACACTGATCGTGGTTTTCTGGGAATTCTGTTGGGTATATATTCGTGGATTTGTGGTGAATTTTTTGGGGAGTATAATAATAATAATACGGGGCATCAGTTCGTCTTTCCTACGTACAAAACGGCACCGTATGTACTGGACAGGCCAATTGCGGATTTTTGGAAACAGTGACTTTTTTTGTTCTGCGCTCATTCAACTGTGGAAGCTGTTTGTGGGTAAGCGTTTCGTTAAAGTATATTTATACATTTTCATATTGCTTATAAATTTATGCTTTTAAGATCCCGTAAGATTGTTAAAATGTCAGGTCCAATTTTAGATATTGATGTTCCTGTTTGGGATGGGGATAGTGAGCTATTCTTTATGCGCGTAGACTCCGCTTTCTCCCCGTTTCCTGATTATGACAGTCATCAAAAACTGTCAAAGGTTTTTGCTGAACAACCTTCTGAATTGCAGCGACGGATTTATCCTAAGCTTGAGGCCATTAGGAAGCTACCTAATCCCATTTTGGGCCTACAAAACGAGGTAGAATCCTTGCTTGGACCCACGGAAACTGAGCAGATAATAAACAAATATGCGCAGTTAGATATGCCAAATCTTGGCCCCATCGAAATACTGAGGGAATTACGGAAACGTTGGTATAAAACCAACATTTCTGACCATGAGGCTAAGGTTGTTTTTATTAACAATCTTCCCCAAACATTAAAACTCTTTGCCAGACAGCTCCCCAACACTCTCTCTATAGATGACTTATCTGAGAGATGTGAGTTAGAATATAGGGTTTTGGAACCCAAAGTGAATCCATCATCTTTTTCTTCACCCCCGCAAGATGATAGACTCTCCTCTTTAGAGAGGACAGTGGCGAACATGGCTAAAGATCTAGAAGGATTGGCCATTACCAAATCCGAGCTAAATCAAGTGAATGCTCGACCCAAATTCGTTTCCAAGTCAAATTATAATGGTAGGCGGCGATCCAGATCTCCGCAATCCTTTAATAAATATGCTCCAAAGAACTGGTGTTATAACCACCAGAAGTTTTTATGCTTGCCAAGTTTGTCTTTGTCGTTCCGAAGAATTTCCGAATGAGTGTCAATTTCCCGCGACGGAGAGACGACCCGGCACAAGGGTGCATCAGTATCGGGAAACGTCTGGCGCAGGAAGTAGAAGACCGTACTTTCTGCACATCAACGGCATCAACGGCGCTACAGGGAAGAAGCCAACTACAATCCGACATCCCTGTCGACTCTTTTCGTCCACGCCGAATTTTTCACATAGAGAACCAAACAGACAATGCTGGTCGCAATCACCAGCCTACTTGTTTGCATGACCCGGCCAAACAGCCAAACGAACTTCTGCACCTTCTTGATTTCAAAACTGGTGAAGAGTTCATCGTAGACACAGGTGCGGCAGTCTCAGTTCTCAAAGGTGATTCAATGGCCGAGATGTCGCTAGGCGTTCTTCTCGCAACAGCTACAGGCCAGCCCATACCAACTTATGGCTGCCAATATCGCACACTCAACATAGGTCTACGACGTGAATTTTCCCACAACTTCATCATTGCCAAGGTCTCACATAATATAATGGGCCTTGATTTCCTTATAAAATTTCGGCTCATTGTTGATCTTGCCAATTAAAAGATCATCGACCCCTCCACCAGACTTGAAAAAAGGTTTTGGACACTTGCCTCCGAGCGTTTGGAGTTACAGGTCATTCAGCCAACCCCAGTGCATCATTCATCAGAGATATCAACAGCTCTTCGAAAATACAAATCGCTTTTCG
This sequence comes from Eudiplozoon nipponicum, assembly GCA_029291075.1. Classification (NCBI taxonomy): domain Eukaryota; kingdom Metazoa; phylum Platyhelminthes; class Monogenea; order Mazocraeidea; family Diplozoidae; genus Eudiplozoon; species Eudiplozoon nipponicum. The sequence goes on along the minus strand of JAQBSW010013799.1, from coordinate 2,049 downwards.
ATCTTAACAAGTCAGAGCTACGAGTCTCCAACACGATGCATCATATCGTCACAGAAAGACAACCTATTGCACTCAAGAAGCGATCACTGGCTCCCTGCTAAGCTGAAAGCTGCCCAAGAAGAATTCTCAAGGCTTTTGGAAGAGGGAATCATCACACCATCGAAAAGTTCATGGGCGTCACCACTGCACTTAGTCTCTAAATCAAACGGATCGTACAGAGCCTGTGGAGACTACCGTAAGCTAAATTCAGTGACAAAATCTGATGCATATCCTATTCCAAATATCAACACTTTACTTGAAAAACTCAACGGCAGCAATTTCTTCTCAGTGATTGACCTCAGACAAGCGTACCATCACATACCGGTAGCACCAGAGGATATCGAGAAAACTGCAGTCATCACTCCATTTGGCCTTTTTGAATATCTTTACATGCCTTTTGGACTCAAGTGTGCTACTCAGACATTTCAAAGATTCATAGACAACATACTTCGCGACGACTCTGCTTATTGTATGTCATATCTCGATGACATTATGGTATTCAGTCCAGATCTAGAATCTCATGCGAAACATCTACGAAATGTCCTCTCACGCTTATCCAACCACGGACTCAAGATCAACTGTGACAAGACGCAGATTGCAACTTCATCCGTCGACTTCTTAGGGCATCGTATCACGGCCCAAGGTATTCAACCGTTGCCGTCAAAGACGAATTCAATCAAGAATATCAAGTCACCAAGGACTGTGAGCGAGTTGCAGAAAATCCTGGGAGTACTAAACTATTATCGCAAGTTCCTTCCGGGCCTATCAAAACAACTTTATCCTTTGTGCAGGCACCTGCGGAACCGAAAAGGACTTAGCAAGAATTCCATCATTGCTTGGTCATCCGAAGACGAGGAATTACTTCGACTTGCCATCAACTCGTTAGCAAATGCCACAATGCTAACGCATCCAGATTTCGAAAAGCCATTTCTACTCACGACAGATGCTTCTGAATTCGCTATTGGAGCCACTTTGGAACAAGAGATCGACGGATTTCGGAAGCCTATCAGTTTCTACTCGCGTACTCTCCAACCAGTAGAAACGAGGTACGACACTTTCGGCCGAGAACTTCTCGCTATCCACGACGCAGTGCGCCATTTTATCAGCATCATTGGCAGTAGCAGATTTGTTGTTTTCACAGATCATGCACCACTAGTTAGCGCACTTCGAAACGCAACTTCATCTATCGCCAAGTACCCTGCCAGAGTGGAAAGACAGCTTTCTCGTCTAAGCGAATGGCAATTTGACGTCTTTCACGTCAAGGGCAAACAGAACTTCATTGCAGATGCCCTGTCCAGGCCAGACGTCTCTCTACAACCACCTTCGCCGTCACCATTCACTGTCAACTCCGTGGCACTCAGTGAACCTGCACTAACGCCAACTCGCCTGCGAACTGAACAACGCGGTGACATTCACATTCAAAGATCAATAGCCCGTCACCCAACCAAGTTCATATGCCGTCTGTGGGAAGGCTTACCAATTGTTTACTTCACGGGTACGCAGCCCAACAAGCCAGTTCTGCCGACCAGCCTTCAGAGAAAAGTTTTCGATTCAATTCACTCAATTTCTCACCCGGGAAGCCAAGCGACTGTCCGACTTCTTTCAGATCGTTTCTGGGGTCACAGACTTAGGCAGAATGTTAAACGATGGGTCTCAGAGTGTGCTATTTGTCAGAAAAACAAGATCACACGACACACTCGTTCTAAGTTGCAACATTTTCGATCTACTTCTCGCCTAGCCATCGTCCACATCGATATAGTTCATCTGACAAAGGTTCAAGGTTTCAGCTACCTTCTAACTATGATCGATAGATTTACACGGTGGCCTGCGGCATTACCTCTTGGCACCATTTCTGCAGACGAAGTAACTAACGGTTTTATCTCTGCATGGATATCCAATTATGGTGTTCCCAATGAGGTCATCACGGACAGAGGCACTTGCTTCTCATCTGATCGTTTCAAAACCACCTTGCGGTACATGGGATGCATCTTACGCCAGCAGCTTTAGCAT
>JAQBSW010013798.1:0-13063 GCA_029291075.1 Eudiplozoon nipponicum | reverse complement strand
TATATATATATATAGAGAGAGAGAGAGATAGAGAGAGAGAAGGAGAAAGAGAGAAAGAAACGCCAAATAAAAAGAAAATGTAAATGTGGAGAGAGTGTGAAGTTATGGAACAAACAACCAATTGCGTGCATCATTTTCAGTTCAAACTCAATGCCCGAATATGCTTTTCTGCTTGCCTAAATCCGGATGCAGAACAATGAATAAGTATCTTTATGAATATTGTACGCAAAGAAAAAAAACGTTCTTTAGAAGCTGCACTACCGAGAGCTTGGTTGCCTTTCGAAACAATTTTAAAATTGAAGTCTGTTTGTAAAACGACATTGAGATTAAATACAGCGCCTCAAGGTCAATGTGCCGGAAGTTCGTAGTCAGCATTTGAAGGACTTACCTTCACCGTTAAGTGGGAATGAGGCAGAGTAGATTCTAATGCTTGAAAATTTTGGTTAAATAACGCGCGTGAAATGCGTAAATGACTGGTAAATTTGATAAATTTAGAAGAGTAAGTTGCATGACTTACGAAGCGCAGTCACAAATTTGCTAATCAAAGCATGTCTAAAATCGATTTCTACATTTTAAAACCATTTTGGATGAAATTTTATCCTGCGATGTTGCTCGATTTCCCTTTTAAAACTATTTTAAAAGACAAACCGTTAGCGTAACTCTTTTCGACGAAGTAAACGCCACGGACAACCGCTTTGTTTTGCGTGTTGATCTCGCATATTATGTCCTGCGTATTGCGAAAGCTTTGCCTTGTTTGTCAGTTTTGTTTAGTGAACACGCTCGCCCTAGGTAGCTGGCTAGTTCTCATTAAATACATTTAGCAAGCGTGCAGCCTTTAAATTTGCCTCTAAAAGTTGAAAGTCTAAATTTTTTTAAAACAACTTTTTCGAGCGAACATTTCTGATGGTGCGTCTAATTTAAATGTTAAATTCACAAATAAATTGTTCGAATGGACGAGGCCTTTCGGAAAGTTTAGTTCTCTTCAAATGTATCTTTGAATTTATCTGCATGAAATAGTAGCATAACAAAGTAGTCACGAATTATTTGCTGGCTAACGGATTTTAGCTGTTTTGTTTACCTCTTAGGCATCCAGCCGTTTTGTTGACTCTACGCGACCTGCGTTCACTGGTTGTTGCTTTACACAATCAGTCTCGCAAAGACCCGATTGATCCTCATTTCCAAGTACGCATCGATTCTGTCCTCTTTTTGGTTGGGTGCTCCTTCGTCCCTTTCTTCCGAAGACTTGAACATCTACTATATTAACCACTGGAAATTGAGGTACGATCTAATCTTTGTTGATTGGCGATGCTTCGGGTCGTTTGTTCCCGTGCCATCATGAAGCTTCGAATCACACATACACAGTACAATGCTCACCACATTTACTTAACTCAGTGATCATTTTACTATGCGTGATTAGATGCCTGAAGATGGTACGGGCAATATCGTATCAAAACCTAGCTCGTCAACGAAATTGGATCGTATCTCATTTCTAGTGGTTAGTTTGAACGATGTTGAAGTCTTCGCAAGAAAGGGACGAATCCGCATACAATAAAGCAGAAGACAAAACCGATGCGTACTTGGAAATGAAAATCAATCGCATCTTTGCGACAACCCGCGAACGCAAATCGCGGAGTCAATATATGAAGCTTGCACTGTGCAATCTTTCAAAGCATATCCAGCTGTTTTATTTGACAAAAATGTATTTTCTTCCAGCAGTAGAGAACCGTCTCAGACAGCCTAAATTGACCGTGAAATATAATTCACGGGGATAGATTTGAAATATGCGTGCATATCAACGGCTCCATTGCCCAAATCGCCTAAATCACTGAATTACATTTAACCTATGAATTTCATCAATGCTTGTTGGCACAATTTGGCAATTTCCTAGCGTTCGAGTAGTAACTACGAAACCATAGCCGCGCACTGAATGCATCAATCTGTTATTTACGAAAGAAGGTTTTTTGGCCAGAATTTCCTTCCGGTGAAGTCGGTTTTGCGTCACTCCTGATATAAGGCTCCAACTAGATCACTCCCGATCAGTTTTTACAGAACAGGCACCATGTCACTTTTCGGAATGATATTGCATTATAACCATATGGCAGGATTTTATCATGTTTGTGTAGTATTAGCTATACATGGCACAAGATATTCAATTTATCATATCGAAGAGACCGGTTTCGCCATTGCCTACCACAATGTCACCACCGAATTTCTAATCTAACATTCGCACGTTGTGCGTGACTATGATGGTGCAGTGGACGAGTTGCAATGTACCTCGATTTGCGCGACAGTCACTGAAATTCTGGCTAGTGCTTTTCGAGTGCCCCATAAGGTCAAAACTGATTTACTCGAGGAATTTCATTTTTCACCCTATGCGACATTTGGTTTACACTGTCAATGTAAATATATACACTCATATCATCATGTTTTTTCAATCGGTTGCATATATTCATTTCAATTCAGACATTTGTGACAGAATAATTGCTTGTGTGCAAAATATGTTTCTTTATAAACAGAGCTCATTTTAACTTTTGCCGTCTGGAGTACGGACAATTGAGTTTGACTGTGACTGGTGTTTAAGACATTCATTTGTGTTAAAATTTAATTTTATTTCCGTCAAGACCACGGTCAAGTTGGACTAACTGTGAATTCTATTTCTATTTGCAACATCGTGTACAATATACTTGTGATAACTCGTTTTAGCCTTCTCACATCAACCATCCGAAAAAGATCAGACACTGATCATGGGTACAGGTAGTAACAATAGCCACCATGGATATGTAGGAAGGGTACAGAATCACGAACTAGATAGCTACCCCGCAAAAATACTCCTACAATTGTATTGTATTTAATGAAATTTCTTTTATTTTGCACATGAAAATGGTACTATGAATAAATAAATTAATAAATAATTATATGTATATATAATATCATTAAAAAATAATAAAGAATTAGGTAGCGAATGCATTTAATTCATTAGATTGGTTTTGTCCTTATTCGGAACCTCAAGTACTGTACAGAATTTGCTGCGAACGGAATACGAAATAGGGTTTATTTGCCTTGCAATCTGTAACTCTATCCAATAAAGCATCTTTGCCGCATTTTACATTAAATTAGAAGTCATATACCAACTGATATTTTATGGCTAGCTTTTAATTTAGGGAGAACCTATTTGGATTCTCTCAAGAACAACAGTTTTAACTACCCACACCCGGTTTGTCATTATACAGCAGGTACTAGGCAACTTGGAGAAATGATATTGCTGTGCAGATTAATGGCTGAATTTTGATCATATGTATAATATCAACGTAAGCTAAACATTACATTATGTAGCAAAGGGATTTCAGCCAGTAGACGTGCGAATAGAATATCAATATGCTGCATATGTTCGGACATTGATTTAAAGAATAACAGAAAGTCGTCTAAATAGGGAATTATAAATGGTAGACCATCTAGTATTTCGTCCATAACGCGTTGAAATGTTTGAGATGCGTTCTTAAGACCTAAAGGCATATAATGCTATTCGTGAGTTCCACTTCCTGTAAATCTGAGTGCAGTATAGGATACGGAGACTTTTTTCATCGATACTTGATAGTAGGCTTTCACTAGGTCGATTTTTGTGTACACAGAATGACCAATAGAAGATCTGAGTAGGTCAGCAGGATTTGGCAGGATGTACGAATCCGATTGCGTGCAAGAAATAAGAATACGATAATCCCCACACACTATAAATGTTTCGGGTTCACTCTTTGGTACCACTACCACAGGCGACAGAAATGGTGAGCTGGATCGTGTACAGATGCCTTGTTGTCGTAGCGTAGCGAATTCTTGCTCGGCGGCCTTATGTTTGTGTGATGCCAACGGAGGTGCTCTGGGAGGATGAGGAAGTGGATTCGATAATATGTTACGATGCGGTGTGGTGGCACGCTTCCTCTTGAGATCGGACACAAAGGAGATTTGAAAATCTCTTCATGTCGCTTTAGAATATCGTCCAGTTGTAGTACACGAGGAACTGAAGGATTTAGCTGGTTAGATGAGATTGCTTTGGCGCGAGTCGTGTGTTTTAGCGCTGATGATATCAACTGATTGTGGACAGTGCGTATCTCTCGTGTTTTTGGACGTATAAAATGGTCGAAGTGTTCGAGGAAATCTCGCTCAAAGATGTTTCTTGTCATGTTGGTAATGATGAAAGCACAACTGAGACACCTTTTGAGATGGAGAACAAGATTGTGTGTACTCGTACCAGAAACGTCGCTACGTTGGAACCATTGGCACAGGTAAGTCTACTGGTGTTAACTGGGTGGGTGGGTTCGAAACAATTGTGGCATAGTAAGATTACATCTGAACCAGTGTCTGTGAGAAATAATTCGCTAGAGTTTGCGTCACGGATGAGGAAGTATATTGATAGTAGCAACTGACAGTGTGACTGGTTGCTGGCATTTGGGCGTTTGAAGCATGACTTGACTGGAGTCGTCTCTGTAACAACAATTGTTTGATTGCACTATACCGCGAAATCAACGTGCCTCGAGACATCAAACTACGGGCGGCCAACAATCTTGGGATGATCAGCCTCTACTGCTGTAGAGGAGGCTGACCCCAGCAGTTTTCTGAACCCTCCATGGGCGGATCATCCTGAGTTGTCGCAGGTGATCGCACCCATTTGAACGTCGTGTCTGTGCGCGGGAATGTGCAGCCATTTCTGGGGCAATAGCGCGTGGAGTTGCCATAGCTGCGGTGATTCGGACACAAATCCTCTGGTAGCTCTGGAGCTTTGGCCCGGCCTAGGGACGTCGACATCCTGGTGCTGTTTTGGGACGGTGGTCGACGCTGGTCACGCCTGTTCTGGTCACGCCTATAGTGGACGGTATCGACTGAGATCGAATCTAGCCTGACGGTGAGGCTCTCGAGCAGGCTGATTAGGCGCTCATTGGTGACATTAGTTCGGGCTGATGATGATGTGGTTTGAGGCTCGGGAAGTCGTGAAGTGATGCAACCTGGCTCTGAGGCAGGTGCGCTGCAGTGATGTTTCTTTCACCAGTTGTCTAGACGTGCCGGCAGTACGTCGTCTTGCACTTCGACAGACACGCGCAGAAACGTGGTAATCTCTTGGAGTGGCGGAGGAAGCTTCTGAATGATTAAGCGCATTAAGATTTCCTTGGGTGGGTTGAATTCGGAGGCTTTCTACTCTATCTTCCTAAGTAGCTCGGAAGGCGTTGTGACTTCCTAGGGACATGTGGCACAACAATTCTGTAAGCCTGTCTTCCCGATCTGGTGGCAGGCGCAGCTTGACGGCGCGTTGTAGGGTCTGACATGGCTGCGAACAGGTTTCCTCAGTGTATTCTTTTAGTCCATGTCTGAAAGACATTGGGATTGCCTTCCAAGCCCTCAAAAATATTGATCCCTCGTCTGTTATATTGCACACCTTGGCCAGAAAAGTAACATCGTCGATCCACTCGTCAAGATCGTCTGGATCGAATTGGCATATCTTGATCTGGGTCCATGTGGTGGTGCGGCTTGTTGCTGGGCTCACCACTGGACTTCCTGCATTTCCTGAGCTGGACGTCATCTTGTGTGCGTGTGCTGTCAAGTATAGATGGCAGTGTTACATCGACCTCACCCCTCATTGTGTGGTTGTCTTCGAGAATTTTGATCTCGAGAGGGTGGTGTGCTGTGATTTGTGGCTCAGGATTTATTTTATTGTGTGTTTTCCCTGCTTTACCAGATTTGCTCTTGTGTGGCATTCATCCGAAGTGCTGAGGCTAGTGAAAGGACTAGCGCCTGATTGATATTCCCATACGCTGGATGCTGAATAATTCTTTATTGACTGTGAGTTCGACCTCACCCGGGACACCATTTATGTAGGATGTTTTGTAGCTGATGTAAGAGGTTCAGCGGGCTAGTTGTCTGTTTAGTGCTGTTATGCCCCCTTACCTATACCTGGTAGGTGTTATTGCGAACCGCGTTCATGATTAATCCCTGGCTCTTTCCGAAGGATGATGTGAGGAAGTTCAATCACAATGTCATTGTTTTTTTGAACAAAATGTTGCAAAGCAAAGATAAAAATTGTGAAAAAGCAGTCACAATAAGCACAAAATGTAAATCCAAGTTTTGCGCTGTTGTTGAGGCCCCTTACCTATTTGAGTCTGAGAGCCCCATAGATGCCAGATCGCTTGAAGTCCTAAAATTCACAGTAGAGTCTGATATGCTTATATTTCCATTTACATCTGCTAGATTCAATTCCGCAATATCCTGCACTAACCTACTTGTGTCCTCAAATTTAATATCGGTCTCCATGTCTTATTAGTTTAACAATTAAATCGACACTTAATGTTAGGCAATCGGAATGCGAAAGTAGAATCGTATTAATTCCCGAACAAATAATCTGGAAGGAGATATACGTGAACAACAGAATTATCAAATTACCTGTTCCAGAACGTCTCTTTTATAATATTAGAACAAAAGGCAATTTTATCAGGAATGTATTGTTGAGATGTATTCGTGTTACTAGAGAAAAATGTTAAAAATGCAGCAGACCAAAATATATAAGATCAGTAGAAGTGCGAGACACTCGAAAACTGAAAACGGCGCACAATTCAAAGTCAAGTATTTAAACAAATAATGTTCTGGAAAATAAAAATAAAAATTCTTTTTAAATAAAATTCGTTACAATCAGCCATGGTGGTTTAAATTTATCAGTCAATGTTATTTTACATATGGCGGAGGATTTAACTTCCTCCACACTGTTACAATAATCCACTGTATGCTATGTTTTGAATGTTAAAATCACATAAATCCTCTGATCTGTAGGAATTCGGATAAATGATTGAGGAAAACACAAAATATAAATCAAGAAAATCTTAGGTGAACTGTTAGTGGTTATGTAAGAATAGTTAAAGCACACAAAGTATATAAATCCTGATTGTCTTGGCAGAGTAATTAATAGGTATATTTAAAGGCTTTAAATACATAGAGTATGTAAATCCAGAATGCCTTAGCAAAGTGGTATATAGTCAGGTGTAAAGGGAGAAACACAAAAATATTCTTGGCTTTGACCGTTAAGTCGCATAAACCCACTGCGTGTTACTGGCGTATTGCGCGCGGGTTTATCTTTCTATTAAACAAGACCCTATAAATTACACTTAAATTTACAGTTCAAGAAATCTCAAAGAAAACTGCCTCAAACCAACAGAGATTGTTGCTAAAATCGCAGTTACGAGAATTATTGTGTAAAAACATAATTAGCCTATGTGATCTTAAAGAGAACTATATTTGTCAAACTTGAATGTCGTTGGGTTGTAACGCTGAGAGCGTGTTACAGTTTAATTTTACTAGTAATTTTATGATCTTTTATACAATATATACTTTTTAACAATAAATGATTGCGCAGTTGGTGGTAAAAATTCTTTACATCAGGTTTGCCAGCTTGAAGTGAACACGAATCCCATTGTATTTAACTAGTCATCGAAAAACATTAAAAAAAACTACCACCAGCCGCAACGCACTGACGCGTTTCGACCTTCCATGATCATCTTCAGAGTACGACGGCAAACTGACTATCGATTATGGATTTCCATATATATATATATATATATTCAATGCGGTTTGATCCTCGATATTTAGTTTGCCGTCGTACTCAGATGATGATGATCATGGAAGTTCGAAACACATCAGTGCGTTGCGGCTGGCAGTATTTTTATGTTGTTCAACGATTGGTTAAATAAATTGGGATTGGTGTTTACTTCAAGCTCGCAAGCTTTAGTTGTTGTTTACATTTCCGTTTATATAAACAAGTAATACTTTTCCTATCGTTGATTCCTAGGTCGTCAATAATTACATCATTCTACTGCCTGTGGTTAATTCTCGACTACTTGTGTCGATCTCATTTTTTAATTAGGCGTCATATTTTAATCCATTTACGGTAAAATAATGAGGTTACACTAATGATTTTATTTCATACAAATATTTATTAAATTTGAAATATTTTATGAGCATGACATAAATATAATATATTTTGATTTGTAGATGACATTTTATGTTATAAATTGTATTAAGTTGAAGCTAAGTCTATGTTGGTAATAAATTTTATGCTCACATTCCTTAAATAACATCATATGCTTTATAAACGTAAATTACAACATTTAAGCTAAAAGCAAATATTAGCAATATCGTTTTATATCGACACTATTGAAAGAATGTGGAGCTAGTAAACCAATTGCCAATTAATTAAATGAGCTGGTTTGGAAGTTGCATTTCCGAATTACTTATTTGAAGATAACTCCACTATGTCTTGCACACATCATCATCATCATGTCCAGCCGTACAAAAGTAAAAAGTGACTAATGTTTCACTGCCATATAACCAAAAAGAGTGAAAAATGTATATAAGTGAATTTAGACAAATTATTAGTGAGATTTACGAGAGAGAGAAGAAATACCTTGCTTCTATGAGTAAATTTATTAGGAGAACTCACAGAAATGAGGCAAACTAATCCTTTCCACTACACCATTATGGCTAAGTTAGCATTCGGGCAAGGCGACATCAGCAATACAGCTTCCTTACGGATTTCACTGGATCACGTAATGAACAATCCTAACCTCGCGGTGTCTTTGCTCTACTAAGAAAAGAAAGTTACAAAGATGATTCTAGTAGACATCTGCAACAAGATCGCCCCTGAGCTCGATTCGATGCCATATTGCTAAGAGTTTCCAACGAAGAACTTTGATGCGCACGAGCACCCTATCCTGGCAGACGAGTGGGTCCTATACTCCCCAGTTTGGATGTAAGCGACTTCAATTGCACACACACTCGAATAGAACAACTTATGGTCTCCTTTAAAAAAATTATTGCCAAATATATAGTAAGTATAGTGTGCATTACAGGCTACTAAAGATGGGCCACCGGTAAGACCGAAAGGTATGTGTACAGCAGATTATAGCCCTCGTTCTCTCGGACTTTGTTTTCACCTTGTGTTACTATATAAACTAATTTGTAATTAGGTGCAAAACTGCTCAGTTATTATATCTCTGAATTGAAATGTATTATGTTTGAGAAATATAGCACATGTTGGTTACCAAAGAATAATTACCAAAGTTGATAACCGTGGACGTAATTTGCGTATGCCATGAATTCGATTGCCAAATAGAGTTCTGTTCTCTCAACCAGCAACAGATTAGAATAAGAAACAATGTGGGTAGATTTTGACATGGTCGAAACAATTGAAGTCCCATACATCCAAATTGGATAGTATAGGACCAACTCGTCCGATAAGAAGGGGTCTACGTGCAAATCATTGTTTCTGATTAGAAACCCTTCGCGATATAACATCGAATCGAGTTCAGTGGCGAACTTGTTGCACAGGTCTAGTATAATCATCATCGTTACTTTCTTTTCTTAGTAGGGAAAATTTAGTTACGCAGTTTGGTTGGTTTAAGACGTGACACTGTGAGAGCCGCAAGGTTGCTGTATTGCTCATGTTGCCTTGCTCTAATGCTGACTTAACTTTAATGGTGATGTGGCGAGGTTTTATTTTGCCTCAATTCTGCGTGTTATCTTGATAAATATACTCATAGTATCTACGTGTTTTCTTTTTCCCTCAATCTCTCTTTCTCTCTTTCGTAAATCTCCCTAATAATTTGTGTCCAATTTAATATTTGTGTGTTATTTATATATTTGTTTTTGCGTCTTATGATTACATGGCAGCAAAACGTTAGTCACTTTTGGCTTTTGTATGGCTGGGCTTCCTGACGATTATGATGATGATGATGATGATGATGGAGATGATGAGGAGGATGATGATGCATAGATTTGCTCCATTTAATTGATTCAAAATTAATTTAAATTATTATTTTTTGTGAAATTTTGTATATCATGATCATGTAATATTATACTCAAAACATATGGTCAGTCATAGTGTTATGCTATTTATGCTAAACACGCTTAGGCGACATTGTAAGGACAAATTTTCTGGTGTGCTAATGCCCGATCTCGGACATGATTTAAGCTGTTCTGCATCAATAACATTATTTACATTAAAGTTTCTGCAGGAATCGTTTTCGGGATATTATATGCCACAAGAAAATTATAAGTCGCGGATATGAAAATAAAAATATAACTAATTGTCCAACTCCGCTGCAGTTCATATGGGTGTCGCATTCATATTCTATACAAGCTTATTTCTAAAGTGATTTGCTCTTCGTAGATAGGATGCGTGGTAAAAGTATAATGTCAATTTAAGCATGAGCACTATGAATTACAATATTTGCGTCTTATGGTCTTCTGGCTGAATACATTAGTAAATTTTGGTTTTGGTATGATTGTGAATGTTGTTGATAATGATGATGATGATGATGATGATGATGATGATGATGATGATGATGATGATGATGATAACGATAATTTTATAATTTATGCGAGACAACTAGAGGTGAGATTCACTTATCCTCCTGTTTAAAGTGAAGATTCAAGTTTGGTTTAACTGTGTAGTGACGTTTATTGCTAAATGTGTTTGACGGAATGACAGCAGGTATGCCAGACACGATGGGCTAGTGAAGAAAGCTTTGGCCACTGGCATCTGTAAATATATAGTGCTCATCAGCCATGGATGACAGATTATCTGAGAGAAGGAAAACTCGGAATACAAGCCATGCTTACGGTTATATGGCAGTGAAACTTTAGTCAATTTTGGCTTTTGAATGGTTGTGCAAGATTACGATGATGTCATAAATTTAGATGATTGTCTAAATACAATGAGATTGAAGTTTACTTTAAATAAAAAAGCTTGGTTTAAAGAATAGTTACAGCCATATGCCCTATCAAAGATTGTTAAATTTTAATGTTTATTTGATGAATTCTTAAACAAAAAGCTGCTTTGACCATATTTGCTTACATTTTGGTTTATATAAACAAATGATAATATTTCCCTATCGTTGATTCATTGGTCGTCAAGTATTGTATTATTCTTCTGCCTGAGATTATTTTGGCGATCTCATTTTTTAAATTACGCGTCATATTTTAATCCATTTACGGTAATGGATACGGTAATATTATATTAATGATTTTATTACATATGAATTTTTTTAAATTTGAAATGTTTTATGAGCATGACATAATAAATATCAAATACTTAGATATGTAGTTAACAGTTTTTGTTATTAAATTGTAGCTTAGACAACGTTGCTAACAAATTTTATGCTCACATTCCTTAAATAAAATCTTATGCTTTCCATGTTTAAAATGCAACATTTCATTAAAATTAAACATTGGCTAAGTCGTTTCATATCATGACTATAGATAATTTCTAGAGCTATTAAGTCAATATCATCTGACTAATAAAATTTGATGAATAATGAAAATTAAAATAATTAGAAATGGGCGACCTAATTTTCATTTACAGCTCATATACAGTTTTGAATTTCTTGGTTATGAGCATTCAAGCATCAGTGTATTGAGCTGGTGTAACGTATTGTTTTAGTTTATCCTGAAATTTTTCATGTAGGCACCATGTACCGACTCGGTAACCATACATTTGGTATCATGTACTGACTCTGTAACCATAATTTTAATAACATGTATAGTCTCCGCATATATTATATGTATAAATCTGGTTCAGAAGTCGCAATTCCAAAGACTTTGTGAAGATAACTCTACTACTTCTTGAATACGCATCATATTGGATAATTTACATTCGCCTTTTAATAGATTTCTTCACTAATATATAGTGAGTATAGTGCGAAATACAGGCTCCTCCTGGTGAGTCGCCTGTAAGACTGAAACGTACATGTACAGGAGATTATACTCCTCCTTCTTTCTGACTTCGGTCCACCTTTCCGGAATTATTTATATATACAATGCGCAATACCTAATGCACAATTATTTATTTGTTAGTTCTATTGGACGAAACGTATATAACTTATCTATATTTGATTAAATTATTACCTCGAAGCGAAACGGCAATAATGGCCTGGTCTTGGATGTCTATATTTGCTAGGAAAAAATGGTTAAAAAGTAATTGTAAGTCATAGTTTTCCAAAAAATTAGCATATCATGAAGTTGTAATTTTACGCTGCCTCACATATCGTCATTTCTAATGTTATTTTATGCCTAACTTAATTACGCGACAATGTATTCAGAAATATTCCGGTGTAGTGAAGTCCAATCTTGAAAATATTATAAGTGCTTCTGACTTAATATCAATGTTTGTTTTTAAATTCATGCAGGAATCATTTCCATAATATTGTATGGCCAAGTAAAATAATATGCCACTGATTCGAAAACGAGAATGTAATTATTTATCAACCACTGCTGGTGCTCATATCGGTTTCACATTCACTTTCGAAGCAATCTTCTCTCCATAGTGATTTTATATTCGTTGATAGGATGCGTGATAAACATATCATGTAAATTTTTCAATGTATGTGAGTCAGCTTGAGGTGAGAGCAACCTATCTAATCTTGCTTCCCATATATATACATTGCGGATTTACCATCGCCAGTCAGTTTACCGTCGTACTATGATGACGATCAAGGAAGTTCGGTACGCGTCAGTACGCATCACTGACGCTAGTTTTGCTATGTTGTTCGACGACTGGTCAGGTACAGTCAGATTGGAGTTTACTTCAAGCATAACAAGATTCAATTATTTATAAATGCGAGCTTTAATAAAATTCATTGTACCCTTTCTGTGTGCAAAAACAAAAAGAAATTTTATCAGATAGAAGAAACGCTCCTTTATTATTATGTCCTCAAGTATCCACTAATGAATATATTTTTATATATAAATTGAAATGCAAAACAGGATAAAAATATGGGAATATAGAGTGCGTAAAAGCATAAACCAAACAATTGCGTGCGTCACATCCAGTTCAAGCTCAATGCCTGAACATGGTTTTCTGCTTGCATAAATCCGGCTGCAATTTGTCTATCCATAAGGCTTGATGGGACTCACGCAGTTGATCGGTCTCCGTTTTTTCACACTATATATGTTTACATATTTCTATCTTGTTTTGCCTTCCAATTTATATATAAAAGTATGTTTATTTGTAAATACTTGAGGAGATAATTAGAAA
>JAQBSW010013797.1:0-13066 GCA_029291075.1 Eudiplozoon nipponicum | reverse complement strand
CTTAAGGTATGTAATTTAAAAGAGAGTTGAGAAGAACTTAAGTGTTCCACATTAGATGATCATACCGAATATATGGATTATCTGGGCCTGGCCTCTGAGAGGCTTTCTTATGTTAGTGACCAAAAGGCCTCTACAAAAAATGGCGAACGCGCCAGGATCCCCTATGCGGGAAGATATGATGTAGATGATCGTTTTTGCCGCAATTCTATGGATAGCAATGTTAAGCTCACCATGTACAGACCAGACAACCATTCTGAATGGGTCGAAGAAGCAAAATTTTATTTTAAACTAAAACGGATGACCGACCCTATAGAAAGGTTTGCCTCGGCCTGGTGGTGCTTACCTGAGCCATTAAAAAAGAATCTGTTTAGACTCAGGAATTTTGTTACTGAGAACGAACCAGAAAATGCATTTGAGCTTCTAGTAGAAGAACTCCATGGACGATATCAACCCGAGAGGATTGAACGGATGACTGACTTATTACGTCAGGAAAAGATGGGAAATCTGCTTCCATCTGAATTTTATGACAGGCTTATTTCAAAATCCATCGGGCTTGATATATCTGAGGAAGTTATAAATAGTATATTTGTAGCAGAATTGCCTGCTAGACTAAGAGCCACCTTGGATGTATATGATACATTGGAACTAGAGTGGCCAAAGAAGCTCAAATGGTTGGACAAATTGTATCGTCAGAAGGAACCTAAGGTGTATGCAGTAAACACAGATTCACGCAACTCAGACATCTCTCAGAGAGACTCCTCGCCATTGAGAATGAATTAAGTACCCTCCGCAGTGATGTGGGTTGGCTAAAAAACAACAAGGAAAGTTCCAACAGAGATAGGGTAAATTCTCGGAGTCAACGTTCAAATTCCAAGCATTGGAGTGGCGAATCGCCTGAGAGTGTACAAGGACCACGCGAGTGATGCATTGTAACACGCGGCTCCGTGTTACAACCCAACGAAGGTCAATTTTTACAAACGCTGTGCTCTTTAAGGTCAAATATTCTAACTCTGTCCTTAAACAATATTTCTCTTAGCTGTGATTTTAGGAACAATCTCTTTTAGTCTCAAGCAGTTTTAATCGATATTTCTTGAACTGCAATTTTATTTGTAATTAATAGTGTTTTTATAAAATAGACAGAACCGCGCGCGATCCGAGAGGATCACGCGGTGGACTATGGTGTCATAGTGAACTTATTTCGCTTAGTTGAGTGCAAATTTGGACTATCCGAACTTCAGAGAACAATATATTAATATCATGAACTGAGATAGAATCGTTACAAACGGTGAAGTTAACACTTGTGAGTTGTGTCATTGTAGTCCTTAAACGATTTACATTCCTTTTATAGTGATAACCTTTAACGATGACTTTTTCCATGTATCATTTGTTTTAAATCGATGGCATAAATGTTGAGCAATTCAGACCTTTGTACGCGAATAACTGATTGAGCATAAAACAATTTTCTATCATAAACTTAAATCATTTTAATTTTTGCCGTCTAGAAGACGGACCATTTAGTTTAATTGTGAACGGTATTTAAATCATATTTTTGCATAAAAACTATTTTTACAGCTGACAAACATATATTCAATTTTGACTAACTGTGAATAGTGTTTAAGATATAATTTTACATTAAAAAATCTGTATTATTGCCAACCAACTCCTTCAATTCGGATTAACAGTGAGTTATATTTATGTGCTACATTGTGTGTAATATATACATGAAACCTTTCTTCGGCCTTCTAATATTAACCATCTGAAAAGGAACAGACTGATTGGATGCTCGGGTAGTAATAATAGCAACCATTGATAAGTAGTAGGGGTACAAAATCAGGAACGAGATAGCAACAGCGAAAAGTACCCCTACAGCATATCGCATCGCAAATACGCCGAGTTTGGAAAATGTCAGGAGGGGGATGCACGTTTCAAAAGTTGGGTGGTCCCCGATGGAAAGGAAGTAGTCTTCCTGTAGCCTGGTCGAAGCTGCCGGAAAACTAATGAGCCCCCGCTAATAGGAGCCGTAGGGGGGTTGCGCATGCAAGGCTCCAAGGTATGCATATTCGAGGCATACTAAAATCATCGAAGTTAGGTTCGGAAGCTTCGATGGAAAAAATGCGCGGTAATACTGTCCGTAAATCTGTTAGATTTCGGCTGGCATGTAATCTTAAAGAGGTTGTTGTTTATAGTAACAATAAGTTCGTTATAACTGATGAACTTAGTGGCTTAAATTTCTTAATAGATACGGGTGCAGAGGTGAGCATAGTTCGATCTGATGTGGTGGAAATTGATAGCCCCACTTTCGATTACCAACTATGGGCTGCTAATGGAAGTCCAATTGAGGTTAAGGGAGTTAAAGAATTGTCAGTGACCTATGGAGGCAGAAATCTCCATTTACGTGGAATTTTCTGGTCGCTGATATAAAGGATAACATCATTGGGATGGACTATTTGATCCATTTTAATCTCGCTTTAGATCCCAAATCTAGGACCATTGGACAAAGCACTGGGATAGTGACTTATGCTGAGACTGGGACCTCAGTAGTTAGGTCAGTGAGACTACCCAGACCCGTCGTCGCCGATGACTTGGTGGATGTCATCGAGAAACACCTGGCCGTGTTTCTGCCATTCAATGCTAAACGCAAGGGTTTAAAGACAGGCATAGAACACCAAATCGAGTTGGTGGAACCACTACCTTGTTCACCGAAGGCTCAACCGTTAGCAAAACATAAGCAGCAGGTTGCTATTGAAGAATTTAAGCGGTTGAGAGAAGAAGGAACTTGTAGGCGTTCAAATTCCAACTTTGCATCTCCAATAGTGGTTGTTCCCAAACCTGAACCAGGTCAATGGAGGGTTTATGAAAACTATCGTCTATTGTTCATATCGTCGAAGTTTTTGACTTGTTTTGTCAAAAGTGAAAAGAGAGTTTTGATCTTAGTTGCTGAATTGCACAAGCGGGACACTGCGAGGTTCCATCTCCGATTCTTTACCAATAAATCATTGTAATCTTCTTGTCGATTGTTCTTCTTAATTATCAGCAAAAAGAACCACAAATTTGCTTTGGGTATTTAACGTAAATATTTGTTTTAAGGTCTCAATCATTCTGGTTCAGTAACCTGTGGATATCAGCGTATCCTGGTAAGTTTACTAATTTAATATAATACATAAATTGCAAGTAATTTAATAATATTATGGCTGGTTTATTAAATACTGGATACTGAATCAGTTGGCTAGTGGACTTAAAGATTGTAGCTTAAAAGATAGTTCAGAGGAACTTAAGTGTTCCAAGATAGATGATCATTCCGCATATATGGATTTTCCGGGCCTGGCATCCAATAGACCCGCTTATGGTAATGATCCAAGGGCCTCTACATTTCCAAATTTTTATATTTTATAAAATTGCACAAAATTTAACTTTCTTGGAATATTTCTGACATTAGCATAAACCAAAGTGTGCGTATCTAACGGCACTTATATATATATATATGTATATATATATATATATATATATATATATACCTATATATATATTCTCTTATAGGCTTACAGTACCCATTTCTTATTAGGAAGAAGAAAAATATGACAACAAAACTGGATAATAGACATTTATTTCATTGAATACTAAACTTCACATTTACACATACATCCTGGATGATTATATATATGCTATATGAGAAAGTGAAAATAAGCAAACCAATAAATTGCTTGAGTCACCTCCAGTTTAAGCTCATTGCCCGAACATGGGTTTTCTGCTTGCATAAATCCGGCTGCAATTTGTTTCTCCATAAGGCTTCGTATGCGGGTAGCTCCCTTTTGTTTTTGCATTTAGTAATTACTTTGAATGCTACGTCTGGAGAACATACGTGCGATGTTTCGACGATGTGTTGCGCAATTGCAGACGTGTATTCACCATTTGAGCTAAACAGGCGTTTAAGTTAAAATGTTCTCTCATCCGTGTAATTAACCGTGCGCTCGATCGGCCCACATTTAATGCAGCTAAACTACGAGTGTTTGTTTGGGGAAACACACTTGCCTTTACCAGCAATCAAACCGAAGCTGACGTTAATGTCGCCATCAAATATTATTTACCAATATACATGCGCAAGTTTTCGATCAACTTACGTAGGCCGATCGACCAGGTGGTTAATCACACGAATGAGAGAACATTGTAACTTGAACGCATTTTTTAAGTCAAATGGTGAATACACGTCTGCAATTGCGCAACACATCGTCGAAACGTCGCACGTATGTTCTCCAGACGTAGCATTCAAAATAATTACTAAATGCAATAACAAAAGTGAGCTAGCCACATACGAAGCCTTAAGGATTAACAAATTGTGGCCGGATTTATGCAAGCAGAAGTAGCATGTTCAGGCATTGAGCTTTAATTGGAGGTGATGCATGCAATTGAGTGGTTTTCTTTTTTCACACCCGCTCTAGGTTTACATATTTATTAAGTTGGCTTGAGCCCAACTTATTGATATTCTATTTAATTAAATAAAAATTACTGATATTCTATTTAAACTTATTATTATTAATTATTAGTGGTGCTTGCTGAAGGCAAAGCACACTATTACTATGCACCATACTTATTATTATTCTTATTTTTATTATTCTTATTTTTCTTCCGTACAAAATTTGGCGCGTAACTTGTCCCGCAGTTTTTGTCACAGACCCACAAAAGAGTCATCAAATTGTGCGGCTTTTTAAGGAGAGGTGTGCTATGACTTTTATAAGCGATCGGACGTACGATGTTCGTACACTGGACGAAATATCGCCCCAAAAATCCCATAGACAATGTATTGCGGTCAACTTTCACGGATCATACCTCCGAGAGAGAGAGAGTGTCGCAGAAACATGTGAATCGCCACATTTGGAGAAGCTATCATGCTGTGCGAGAACATACTCCACAGTGGGGTATAATTTCTACCCCTGGGGCTCTGGCAATCAAATTGTTTACTCAAGCAACAACCCTAGCAACCATAGTGGGGACCCTAAAAACCACCCCAAGTAACTTAGCAACCTCATTGCAACACTCTAGCAATCATCCCGATTACCCTAGCAGCCACCCTGGGTGGCAACTGAGGGCCGAGTTTGGCCACCGCAATCACAACTCACATTTTCTTCAGGAAATGTACATTCTAGTTACTATTATTCTTAATAAAATTATCAACTCTGACTCATTCTAGAGCTTTAACTCTACAGACTCCAAACTCGGCCCAGCTCTTCAGACCGTTCTCGCCGGGTGTGCTATATCTTTCCTAACTGACCAGACTTCTGGCTTTCATAAAAATGAAGAATAAATATCCTACAATTTCCATAGACTTACATTGAAAAGCCTCTGCTCACCTGATCATTCCGTAAGCTCAATATGCTTCAATGTTCATATTTACCAAATGCAATAAACGCGGTCGAAATGCTCGATATTATTTTCAGTTACTTTTTCATGTGTTACTTCAATATTCTTCAAAGTAAATATTTACAAAATGGTAATGAACGCAACTTTTTAAATTTGTTTAATCTTGTCAAACTTTTTCAAACTTTCTGGTCAAACTTTCTCAAGCCAACTTAAAGTTTGTCTTGACGAACTTTTTTTCATCTAGTTCTTTCCTGTTTTGCTTCCTATATATATATGCTTCATTCTTTTGTGACTTAATTAGTATAATAATCTTCTTATGTACAGATTCCAATTTAAAACTTTCGAAGATAATTTCGTGTCATTTCTGATATGCCCCGTGAAAACCGCTATTAATTTAAGTCAAACGTTGTTGTTCCAATTTTTAATTTCAGCGTATCGATCTCTTTTGTGTTATTAATAATGGAAGTCTAAACTTCTTTACTCATCTACCAATACGTGTTATTATTTTCCTGATGTTGATTTTTGCTCGCTATGGAGTCGTAAATACCATCATTTTATCGTCTATTTATTTGTTTCTTCTTGTTGAAGCTAACTATCGTTTTAAGAATGTTTTGTCTTAGTCTATGAAGACCTTTTTAAAAAGACTTATTTCCATATTATTTATACTAATAACATTGATATGAAAGTTAGATGGTCGGTTAGCTAGTTTAATGACAACTGACAATCCAACTTCTTTCCTATGCCATGCCGGCTTCCATGGTGCATTTAACGATCGTTTTAAATTTGTGTACATCATCATTTTAAGTGTCTTTATTTAATTTAAACAGGATCATTTCGTCTTGTTTTACAGATAGGTTTGCATCCTCAACTGCCAACAAATTCAACATTCATTTGCTTAATTTATCTATCACATTCGGTTTATTAAAATACGCCAGTAGTTCTATCAATTATACCCTAGGTTAAACATATATCTCCAGAAGTATAATACTCTTCTTATGTACAGATTCCAATTTAAAACGTTTGAAGTTAATTTCGTGTTATTTCTGATATGCCCCGTGAAAACCGCAATTAATTTAGGTCAAACTTTGTGATATTACTAATAGAAGTCTAAACTTCTTGACTCATCTATCAATATTCAAATTGGAATTTGTATTTTGAAATTTAGAGACCTCTTTGATCAGCTCGCTAAAAGTTATACTTAGTACTTAATTAAACTCAAACACCTCATATCAATGAAGCTTATTGATTGGATAATCTTAGTTAGTGGATTCAGTTCTACTAGAAGAAAGTGATAAGAGTCAACATAGTGTAACACGCGGCTCCGCGTTACAACCCAACGATGTTCAATTTTGACAAATATAGTGCTCTTTGTAGTCAAATTATCTTACCCTGTTTTTATACAATATTTAACTTAACTGTGATTTTAGAAACAATCTGTTAGTTTCAAGCAGTTTTAATTGAGTTTTTTTGAACTGCAATTTTAATTGTAATTAATAGGGTTTTGTTTAATAAATAGAGACACCAGCGCGCAATACGCAGGGAATATGTGGTGGAATATAGTGCCCTTGTGGATTTATTGTCCTTATTTGAATTATTCTCAGTTTACACAATTAATATTGTTCGTATATGATTCTACGCATCATGACGTCAGATATTCCTCAATCATATTCACAAATTCTATAGTTCAATTGATTATTATATATATCATATATATATCATTTAAAACCTAGCAAACAGTGGAATAATTATTTGTGATGTTTTTTCAAGACTGTTTTTACACGATTTTTAACCATCAATTATCAATGACTTTAAACTAAACTGCTAATCAGCCTGGATTTATATCCTCGTACCTTTTCGATCCTTAACATAAATTCATCACGATTCCTTCGATTGTGTTAATTGTGACTACTGTTGTTTAAGACATTTAATTGTGTTGACAATATATTATTCTGTTGCCGGCTAGAGCACGGTCAATTTGGTTTAACAGTGAATTGATTCATGCATTACAACATAACTTTCAATAAACATCTGATAACATAGATGAGTCTTCTCACTTCACCCTTCGGAAAATGTTCGGGGACTAATCATGTGTACGGGTGGTGATAATGCCATCATAGAAATGTAGGAATGGAGTAAAATTACTAAATAGAAGGCTCCCCGCAAAACAATAACTACAAAGCCTCTAACATAAATGATTCCCCGTTTCGTCGAACTCACAATCAATAAAGAATTAATCAGCATCTAGCCTTTGAGAACATCAAGCAGTTTGGATGAATGCTACAAAAGAAAGTAAATCATGAGACACAAATCACAGCGAACCACACCCTTGAGATCACAATTCTCGAAGACAGCCACACGATGACGGGTTAGGACAATGTAACACTGCCAACTATACTCGACAGCACACGCACACACATAATATGACGTCCAGCTCAGAAAATGCAGGAAGCCCGGTGGCGAGCCCAGAAACAGGCAGCATCACAACATGGACACAGTACAAAATATGCCTATTCAATCCAGACTACCTCAACGAGTGGGTCGACGATGTTACTTTATTGGCCAAGGTGTCCACTGTAACAGACGTGGGCTCAATTTTTTAGGGCTTGGGAGACTCAAAGAATCCTGCATCAATACATTGAGGGAACATGTGCGCAGCCATGGCAGAGCCTGCAACGCGCTGTCAAGCAGTGCCTGATACCAGATCGGGAAGACAGGCTTACAGAATTGATGAGCCAGATGTCCCTAGGTAGCCGCACGCCTTCCGAGCTATACAAGGAGATGGAGCAGAAAGCCTCTGAATTCAACCTGTCGAAGGAAATGTTGATGTGACTATTTATATAGAAGCATCCTCCGGCACTCCAAGAGATGGCCACGTTTCTGCGCGAATCCGTTGAAGAGCAAGATTACGTACTGCCGTCACGTCTAGACAAGGGGTGGAAGAAACACCACTGCGGCTCACCTACCTCAGAGCAAGGTTACATCACCTCACGACTGTCCGAATCCCAATCCACCGCATCATCAGCCCGAACAAATGTCACCAATGAGCGCCTCATCAGCCTACTTTAGAACCTCAACGTCAGGCCAAATTCGGCCTCAGTCGATGCCGTCATTTATAGACGCGACCAGGGCAGGCGTGACCAACGTCGACCACCGACGCGAAACAGCACCAGGAGGTCGACGTCCAGAGGCCGGGCCACTGTTCCAGAGCTACCGGCGGAGTGGTGTCCGAATCACCGCAGTTATGGCCACTCCACACGCTATTGCCTCAGGAACGGCTGCTTATTCTCGCGCACAGACACGACGTTCAAGAGGGCACGATCAACTTCGACAATTCAGGATGATCCGCCCATGGAAGGTTCGGAAATTGATGCCACCTCTGCGGCAGTAGAGACTGATCACCCCAAGATGGTTGGCCGCTCCACGTCTGATGGCTCGAAGCACGTTACTTTCACCGAAGAGCGCAAACAAACTATTGTATTTACAGCGACGGCTCCAGTCAAGTCATGCTTCAAACGCCCAAATGCCAGCAACCAGTCTCATCGCCAGTTGCCACTAATAATATCCTTTCTCATCCGTGACGCAAACTCTGGCGAATTTTTTATCATAGACACTGGGTCAGATGTAAGCCTACTACACCACAATTATTTTGAACCAAAACATCCAGTCAACACCTGCAGTCTTACCTGCGCTAATGGACATAGCGACTTTTTGGGTACGAGTACACACAATCTCGTTCTCCAACTCAAAAAGATGTTTCAATTATCCTTTCATCATTGCCAATACGACAAGAAACATCATTGGACGTGACTTTCTCGAACATTTCAACCTTACCATTCGTCCAAGAACACTAGATATACGCACTGCAGACAATCAGTTGTTTTAATCAGCGCCAAAACATACGACTCGCGCCGAAGCAGTCTCATCCATACAGCTAATTTCTCAAGTTCCTCATTTGCCTGGACGATGTTCTGAAACGTCATGAAGAAATTTTCAAACCTATCTCCTTCATACCCGATCTCAAGAGGAAGCGTGCCATCACAGCCCATCGTATCATCTTATCGAAACCCCATCCTCATCCTCCACAAGCACGTCCATTGGCACCACACAAACATAAGGCCGCCGAGCAAGAATTCGCCATGCTACGTCAACAAGGCATCTGTACACGATCCAGCTCACCTTTTTCATCGCCTGTTGTAGTAGTACCAAAGAGTGAACCAGCAACATTCAGGGTGTGCGGGGATTATCGCATTCTCAAGTCTTGCACACAGTCTGATTTGTACATCCTGCCAAATACAGCTGACCTACTCAAATATGCTTTTGGTCATGCTGTGTATTCAAAACTTGACCTAGAGGAAGCCAACTATCAATAACCGATGGACAAAGACTCCGTATCATATACTGCACTCAGATTCACCGGAGGTGGCACTCACGAATATCATTATATACCTTTCGGTCTCAAGAATGCCTCGCAAACTTTTCAACGCGTTATGAATGAAATACTAGATGGTCTACCATTTGTAATTCCCTACTTAGACGACATCCTGGTATACTCCAACTGAATGTCCGAACATTTACTGCATATTGATATTCTACTCACACTTCTAGCAGACTATGGCCTCCGACGTCATGGCAACAAATGTGTATTTACACAATAATCAATTGAATTCCTCGGTCATCAAATTTCAGAGTAAGGCATGACACCTATACCTGATAAGGTTCGTGCTATTTAAGATCTACAGCCTCCAACCACCGTTCGAGTATTACGACGATTCTTGAGCAAGTTGAACTACTATTCTAGATTCGTATCCTGTCTTGCCAAGATTCTGGCAACTATTCACAAATATCTCGTGCCAGAAAGCCGTTTTGTCAAGAATTCACAACTGATTCAGCTCAACGTGGACGACATGCAGGCTTACGAGGATGCCAAAAGGGCCTTATGCAAAGCGACTATGCTACATTCCCTGATTGGTCTCAACCTTTTGAATTGATAACTGATGCATCCGACGTTGCCATAGGCACAGTACTTCAACAGTCCATCAATGGCGTACACCAACATATCGCTTTCTATTCGCAAAAACTACAACCTCGCGAGACGCGATATGATACATTAGGAAAAGAGTTACTCGCAATCTACCGGACGATCCTACACTTCCACACCTATCTGGATGGCCGAAAGTTCAAGATCTACACAGACCATCTTCCTCTACTCTCGATGCTGAGTGGAAAGAAAGAGTATTTATATTCACGACGTGTCAACTCACAACTTACACGAATACACGAGTATGAATATGAAGTCACTCATGTCAAAATATCAGAAAATGTGGTCGCAGACTCCCTAAGCCGTCCTGCAGATCTTTGTGCCTCAATATTATGTCCTTCACCTATAAGCACTCAGGAATTGCAAGCAGCTCAGCAAGATGATCCATCACTTCGGACATTTGATTTCAATCGCCTGAAAAAATTTGATTATGATGGAGTTTTGCTGCAGTGTGAAATAACTGGCGTGGGCCCCCGGCCGTTTATACCTGAAAAACTGCGTCACAAGATCTTCGAGGTTTACCATTCAATAAGTCATCCATCTGGCGAAGCCTCTGTCGAAATTCTATCCAGAACGTATTTTTGGCCTGGCATGCGGCGAGATGTCAAGAAGTAGTCAAAACAATGTCTAGAATGTCAGAAATGCAAAGTGACGAGACACACTAATACGGCGTCACAAGTCATCCGGTTCACGCACATACACGATGATCTGCTAACCTTACCTTCCGTGAACAATATACGATATCTACTGTCAATACGGGATCGCACCACTCGATGGTATGAGGCCATACCACTGCCAGACATGAAGCAAGACACTCTCAGTTATGCTTTAGAGCTCAATTGGTTCGCTCGGTTTGGTGCTCCCGCTGAAGTGACAACCGATCGTGGCGCACAGTTCCTCGGCAAAGAGTTCGCAGCCCTACTGAAATACTATGGTGTCAAACACTACGTGACCGCGGCTCGCAATCCGAGAGCAAATGGTTTCGTCGAAAGGCCACACCGAGAACTGAAAGCGGCCCTCAAGGTTAGCCCAGAAGAAAATTGGCTTGCGGCTTTACCAAAAGTACTTCTATCAATGCGTACAAGACCTCGTGAGCCGATCAAATGTAGTTCCGCTGAAATGGTTTTTGGCGAATGTCTACGGCTGCCTGGCGAACTAGTCCGATCACGCTCTGAAACTGCAATAACGATGAACGATCCGGCATTTCTGTTTCCACTTCGCAGTTACCTACAGTACAAAGCTCAGAATCGGCCGATCTGTCCTACACGTCAGCAACATGGTCCAATATATAAACGCAGAGATTTTTATAGCTGCAAATGATTCTTTGTCAACATCGACATGGATAACAGAATTCTAGCCAAACCTAGGCGGTCCTTATCGTATGTTAGGTCGATGTCAGAATTACTTTATTTTGGAGATTAATGGCAAAGCTGAAGCTATCTCCAAACAAGAGATTATCCCCAGCCAACGTTGATCCAAATGACCCGCTGTTCCGCGATGTTGACCTATCAGGCGGCGAAGAAACGATGATTCCACCTCCAGACAGTTTTGCTGACCACGGACTGACGCCCGACATCTCACTAATGACCGAGCCAATTGACGCCGTCACGTCGCCGCGAGATATAGAGGAACCAGAATCAGTGTCGACAGAGCCAATATCAGTGATTATTCGTTATGGCAGAGCCATAACACCTCTTGTAAGGTTAGCCCCCTTCATTGTGTACTAATTTTCATTGTCGTGGGGGGTGTATGTAACACATCCGCGTTAACCAACAATGCTCAATTTTAAGCGTAGTACAGTTGCGCAAGTGGTGGTAACAATTCCTTTAATCAAGTTTGCGCTTTTGAGATAAACACCAATCCCATTGTATTTAACCAGTCGTCGAACAACATAACAAAACTACCGCCAGCCGCAGCGCACCGACGCGTTTCGACCTTCCATGATCATCATCAGAGTACGACGGCAAACTGACTATCGAGGTCGTTTGCCGTCGTACTCTGATGATCATGGAAAAGATGGCTTTGCATCATGACATTAATTATTATGTTGACTAAACTCTAATAGGATGATGTTCACCGACTGTGTTTAAAGAACACTCAACTGACAAATATAGTGCTATTTAAGATCAAATGATCTAACTCTGTTTTTACACAATATTTCTCTTAACTGTTTTTTAGAAACAATCTCTGTTAGTTTCATGCAGTTTTAATTGGGATTTCTTGAACTGCAATTTTAATTGTAATTAACAGGGTTTTGTTTAATAAATATAGATACCCGCGCGCAATACGCAGGGAAAATGCAGTGGATTATAGTGCCCTTGTGGATTTATTGTCCTTCTTTGAATTATTCTAAGTTTACACAATTAATTACTGTTTGTATAGAATTCTACCTATCAGGACATCAGAGTTCAGTGGATTATTATAATTAAATAATTTAAAAACCTAGCAAACAGTGCAATATTTATTTGTGATGTTTTTTCAAGCCGGTTTTTACACGATTTTATCCATCAATTATCAGTGACAATATTTACCAGTGACTTTAAATTAAATTGCTAATCAATCTGGATTTATATCATCATATATTTTCAATTATTTTTATGTATTCATCACGATTTAGACGATAGTGTTCCTGATAATTACTTGTGTATAAGACATTCAATTGTGTTGAAAATA